>JABXWE010035621.1:0-15344 GCA_014611495.1 Limonius californicus
CAACGTGAGTCTTTTTTTGGACCGTAACAAAATTTGGCGCCGCAACGCGAGTCTTTTTTTGGACCGTAACAAGGGATATTGTAATATAAAGCATAGATGTATGTATTTGGCGGCTAATGGTCGTCTATTATTGATAATTAGAGTAAGCGGCAATTTCTGATGTTAAAAATCAAAAAACAATTGAATCCAGTTGTAATTGCTTAACCGTATTAGTGCCAAGTCGAGTTTGTGTGTTTGATTGAATAATATTCGGTGTCTTCTTAAGATTTTTCTTGTTCATTGTTTTTTCTTCGTGTGTTACATTTGTGTTCTTAATAATAAATCAACAATGCAAAGAAACCATTTAACAGTAGAACACCGAAATTTAGCCGTTACTATGCATCAAAGATGAGATCGCCAGGTTGGCATTGCTGATATGTTAGGAACCCCGCAGAGCGTAAATTCAAGTGGCTTTTCGCGCCTTAGAGAAACAGATACGACTGAAAGAAGGCCTGGAAGTGGATCTTAACACATCACAACACCTCGTGAGGATCGACTTCTGGTAATTAATGCAACAATGTACCCCTTTTCAACTGCTCGATATCTACAGTAAGTGCTCCAGAATGCCACAGGAAACCGAGTCGCCAACCAAACTGTGAGAAATAGATTGTTTGAGGTAGGACTTACCTCATACCGCCCCATGAGTAGTCTTGCAAGAACTATGGCTCAACGAAGACACCGTGTAGAATGGTCAAGACGTAGGCTTCAAGAAGCGACTGATAGCCGGCGTCAAAGAGTATATCGTAGTGCCGGACGTCGTACCTTACCTCAGTATACCAACCAGTCATTGCCTTTGGTGGTGGTGGTTTTATTGTATGGGGGGAATTTCTGGCATACTGAGCTCCATATCTTTAACGGTACACCCACAGGCCAACGTTATGTCCAATAGATCATTATGGACCATGTTCTGAACCGTCGCAACGCTGTTGGACGGGAATAGTTTGTTATTCTTGACGACAACGCAAGGCCGCATCGTGCTCGGGTTGTTTCAGAGATGCTTCGAGATGAGGAAATAATCCATCTTGCTCTTGCTCTGCTATCTCCGACCTCAACCCTATCGAGCATGCATTGGACCTTTTGAAGACACAGTTGGATCATCATAATCCAAGGCCCACTACTGTGCAACAGCTGAGGGATGTATTGCCGGTACTGTGGCATCAAATTCCACATATTGGTAATTGCATTGAGAGTATGATAGCAAGGTGCAAAGCAGTTATTACTGCCTGAGGAGGTGCCACGTGGTATTAGAATTTAATAAATATAAATTGAGTGAATGGAGACAATACCGATTTTCATTATAATATTGTTAAATTACTTCTTTGAACGTACCTTTGTTGTAATTTTCATATCCATTACTAAAAGGACGTTATATTTTGTTGTTTTGGTAGTTTCTTATTGTAAATGCAATTAGTGTTGCCTTTAAGTGTCTTATACTGCAATATAACTATTCACGTTTGGGTAGTTTACATTAGTATTTAACAAAAAAAAGCACCCATTGGTGAAATTAATCAGGCATCAGGCAATTGGCGTAGTAGTTAAAGACAATCTCGGCCATTTACTGCTCACCGAAATACAAAAACAAAAAAGTGCAATTTGATAACTTCTTTGAAACCCTTGACAATAAGTTTGTAGCCTGAAGACTATAACTCGAAGCATACACAGTGAGGATGGAGAATCATAATTATTATTAATTAAAACCAGAGAGCTTTTGGTTTCCTTACCAGGGAACTGACACACTGGCTCACTGACCCTTTGATCGGATCTGCTAGCCTTCACATTACAAAAGAAATCAACACAAGGTAGATGCAGGTAAAGTCATGTTTGGATTTATCTGCTGACCATTCGCTTATACTAGTATCCATGTATCTACACATAAATTCTAAATAAAGACAAGCAACCTACGCTTTATACAAAATAAAAGCAAACTGGCAAGTATTCATAGAACATTTAGGTTATAGAATCGTCTTCTAAAAATGGATACATAAGTCGAAGAAGCAGTAACAAACTCAATAGCGCTACCACCCATACAAAACACCAATGGAAACTGGTGTAGGAATGGAAGAAAAAGCTGATGCATTCGCATACCACCTTTCCAATGTATGTAAGCCCCACCAAGCGGCTGAAAATACAGAAGAAGAAAGCGTAATCCTAAAGTTTTTAGAAATATTATGTTAAATGGATCTACTAATTAAAAGCTTCAAGCTGAGGGAAGTGAAAAGAGTTATCATGAAAGAAACCAATCCTAAGAAAGCACCTGGCCATAACTTGATTTTAGCCAAGATGTTACGGAAAACAACAACTCAATGTCAAATAATGATTATTTTAATTTACAGAGCAGACGTAAGGCTGATATACTTTTCTAAGTAATGAAAAGTTGCCTAACTCGTTTTAATACCAAAACCTGGAAAGCCGGAAGCCGAAATAACGTCGTACAGAGCTTGCTATCTATTCTTTCCAAGATTCTAGAAAAATTCTTACAAATCATCTTAAATCATTATTAAATGTCAAGAATTAATTCCAAAACTACAATTTGGATTTATAAAGCAGCGTGACACAATAAACCATGTGCATAGAATAGTGAGCCCTGTAAACAATAATCATGTTGGAGCGAAAGTTTTTGTAGTACATTAAATTAAGTTCTATGTCTTCCAAAATCCTGGGTTAAATGTTTTGTACGAATCCGTCGTAAGGTGAACTTTTCATGGAGGAAGTATAGTCGAATAATATGGTTATCTGCTATACCACACCAAATATTTACAGAAAAAACTTTTAGAAATTGGGTAATATGTATTCAGTGCAGATTTTTTGCGAGTAATAGTAAGCTACGCCTATTCACTTTACCATTATTTGAGCATTTTTGAGCGAAATTACAAAACTGCAATCTTCCCTGAGGGTCATTACTATACAGTTCGTGCCCCAAAGTAACGTCATAGGCATGAAATACATTTGCTTTCAGAATTATTCCAACTGAAGTGCTACTAATATCCTCGTTTGTGCTTAGATCTGTTTGACGTACATGGGGATTGTCATTTACTGCCTCTAACATTGGTAGTTCATTTTCTGGGCCTACATCTTCCGGAATTAATTAATTTACCTCTATTTCTTAATGAAGTTTTAATGCGTCTAAATATTTTTCAGACGGTGGTCTTTTGTTTGTATAGCGCCTGATATATAAATTGCGGGCTGTAGCCGCATTTCCCATTTTCGCACCCCGTTCAGCAAATTACATTAAAACCACCCTCACAGGTATTTAATTCATTAAAAAGCAATGTAATTTTTCGTATTCTATTCAGGATAGCTCTAATGCTATACTTTCGAAAACATAATTTTTTAAAAATAATTTTCTGCTGTCTCCTAAACAGTCAACTAATACACAAATGTTATTTTTCGAATCCCATTTAGATAATTATGTTAAAATAACATTTACGTACATCATTCCTCAAGAAGCACCTGAACCTTTTCCACCCCATTCAGCAAAATTACAAAAAATACCACCCATACTTCGTTTGTTAAAAGCTGTTGTAATTGTTCGCACACTATTTAGGAAAATTATTTAATGCAAGATTTATGGATATCCAATTCTTAAAAAGAATAGTCAAATAAATATACAAGTGTTATTTTTCACACCCCATTTAGGCAATTATGTTAAAATACCCATAGAGGAATCATTCCTTAAAAAGCACTGGAATTTTTCCCACCCCCATTCAGCAAAATGACATTAAAAGAACCACCCACGTAGGTACTTCGTTTATTAAAATACTGTAATTGTCCGTACCCTATTCAGGAAAATTATTTAATGCAACATTTATGGAAAATCAATTATTAAAAAACAACCTTTCTACTGTCCTCTAAATAGTTAAATAAATATACAAGTGATATTTTTCGCACCCGATTTAGGCAGTCATGTTAGGAAACCCTTATGGCATCATTCCTTAAAAGTCATTGAAATTTTTCCCAACCCATTCAGCAAAATGACAAAAAGAACACCCGTATAGGTACTTCGTTTGTTAATAGCTACTATAATTGTTCGTACCCTATTCAGGACCATTATTCAATACAACATTTATGGGAATTCAGTTCTTGAAATAAAACTTTCTACTATCCCCTAAATAGTCAAATAAATAAACAAAAATCACTGAAATCTTTCCCATCCCATTCAACAAAATGACATTAAAAGGACCGCCCATATAGGTACTTCGTTTGTTAAAAGGTACTGTAATTTTTCGCACCCTATTCAGGAAAATGATTTAACAGAAAGTTTATGGGAATTCAATTCTTAAAGAATTACTTTCTACTATACTCTAAATAGCCAAATAGATATAGAAATATTATTTTTCGTACTACATGTAGATATTTCGTTTGTTAAAAGGTACTGTCATTGTTCGCAAAATTCAGTAAAATTATTTATTAAACTACTTATGGAAATTCAGTTCTTTAAAAAATACTTTCTGCTATAACCTAAATAGTCAAACAAATCTACAAACATTATTGTTTGCAACCCAATTAGATAATTATTTTAAAATATACCTTACGGGCATCATTCCTTAAAAAGCACTGGAATTTTTCACACCATATTCAGCGAAATGAGGTTAAAGAACTTATGTAGGCATTTTGTTTTATTAACGGATGCTGTAATTGTTCGTACCTTATGCAAGAAAAATATTTGATGCATTATTTATGAAAATTTATTTCTTTGAGAATCACTTTCTACTATTTCCTAAATAGTCAAATAGATGTACAAATGATATTTTTCACCCTCTATTACGTTAAATTAATTCTTGGAACTATTAGGTTGTCGAAGCCTAATACTAGACTGCAGATTATTTAGTCTTCTTTGAGTATTATTATTATTATTACCGGCGTTAAAGCTGTAAAAGCAAATTGACTACTTAGTCAGTTGCTTTGTAAGTAGGTAATTGGATTTGCAGGTAATTTAAAGTTAGAATACATACTTATTTATTAGGTAAAGGTTAATAAGCTGCGACGTAGTTTAGAGCTGCATTTCAAAACGTATTCTCATATTGTTATACACAAGAGTTTGGGTAGTAAGACCTTACATTTTTCTTCATAAATAACGAACATGTTACGGGTATGTAAAGTTGCATTCTCATATTTCGCAAAACTGCATTATTAACGCAATTTGGTCTGTAGACATATGTTGCAAATATGCAAACTTCAATTAGAAGACTTTCTACAACTCCTATATTTTTTGCAAATATAAAAAATACAGCAACAACAGGATGCTGTTTTGGTATTGAGTATTATCTAACAGTTGAACTCAATTATTCTAACTAAAATGTTTTAGAGTTAAGTGATGTACAGAAGAAACTTCAAAACTGCGCTAGAGAGTTTGCCAGAGAAGAAGTTTTACCAGTTGCTGCCGACTACGATAGAACTGGTGAATTTCCATGGCCTGTCTTTGAAAAAGCATGGAAGTGTGGCCTCTTAAACGGACTGATCCCTGCATATTGCGGTAAAATACTTATTTTATATATACAGGGTGATTGATTTGATCCTTTTAATACTATATCCACGTCTGTTGTTTTGTCTATCCACGGTAGTCTCGGAGGACTAGGTTTGTACCTTCGCATCGTATTCTCAGCTGCCAAACAGCCACGTTACTTTACAGAAACCGAAGATACTTTTTATTAGTAGTTGATGTATGTCTTCAGAGTTCGGCAAAGGGTTGTCACCATCTTGAGATAGTCTCTGTTCAAATTTAGCAGTTGCTTCGCTTGCCTACAACCTTGAGTTTTCTCAGAAGCGGTAACGTTTTCTGATGAGATCTTGTTGAATCTACTATTTTATGATATTGCTACTGACTTCGGGTGCAGGTTTTGGTTCTATGAAGGGTCTGTCGGCCCCTGCTCCCTTCATTCCTGCTAATATCGGCATGCCCGGGTACCCAGTGTAACGTTACAATATTGATGGTTGTCAAGGTCTGTAAAGACGATCAACACTTATATAGCGGACTTGCGATCTTGGGATTTTCCAGGTCACTTGGTTGTCAGTGTAAATGGTGATATTTTTGTTTACTAAGGAGTGGCGTATGTTTTTTTCTGCACAGGTTAGAAATGCGCAGACTTTTTGTTACGGACCAAACGAGCTTTTTCGTCGACCCGCAACCGGATAAGTGGAAAAAGGACTGCAGCTTAGCTCAGAGGAGTAGGGGGGTTCGCGGAAATCGCTTACGGGAGGAAATCTTCCTAGTTGTGTACAGAGTGGGTCAAAATTAGCGGGCGCTACCTTCCAAATCATAGCTGATTGTAGGTTCTCGTGGAAGGTCGAGAAGCCGACAGCTTATGGGAATAGAATTCACATTATTGTGCCTTCCTCCTGTTTAGAAAGCTTGCAAAATTCGTGCACATACAAATACAAAATACACAATAATAAAAAGAGACGGTAAATTTTAAACGGCGACTGAAGGTCGCTTATTGTTGCATAAACAAAGTTCAATTACGTTGAATTTTGCAAGTTAGCGCGTAAAAGGTTTCTTGTCACTACACAAAAACACTAGTTCTTTACCTTAGCTTCCGATGAATGGGATAGAGACAGATAGGCACAATTTCGTTCACAAGCTGCGGGAAAATCCGTAGGCACGCCTCTGAAGACTAGATAGAATGGAATCAACATCAAGGGCCAAAACTTCGATGCGTTCGTCGCACCGACGGAACTACCAGAGGGACAGCAACTGGGCTCGATATTAATCCGCCAAAGGCGATCGGCAACTTTACAATAAATTGCCTTTCCAGGGATAAAATCCAGTGTGTTTCTAAATTCGACACTTGTCGATAGTTCTGTTTTCACCCTACCGTAAAACAGCGAAACGAAAATCACATATGATGGACACCCATCGAAAACCCAAGCCGCCCCTGCAGCACTCGACTTATTTACGGTCCCCCGTAGATGCAATTTGGGAAGTCCGGAGTCAACGAAGATGGAGGACTAACTGAAGAGCTAAACGCTACGTGAACATGCGTTGGTCGAAAATATTATACCACCTTGAGAAATATAATGAAATTGTTCTGGAAGGAATAACACGTGCGACTTCTTAGAGTAAACATTTCCGAGAATTGTTTTTGAACGGAAAATCTAGCCTACAAAGGGGACTTCAAGGCTTTGCGGAATTGGCCCCCCATAACTCAATCTTAAAGGAAAAATAACGAAAACTGCAATCGACATAAGAAGATGGCAATTAGAGTATGACTCTAATCTAGACAGAGTGGCACAATTTAACTGAACATAACGTTTTCCTTGAAAAACTGTAGCATGTGTTTCCAATGGGTTGGTTAACTTGGTTCTGGGTCTTTGTCCGTAAGCGCTAGCCCCCGTCCAGTCACTCTTCCTGGAGCCATCTGTGTACCATGTAGGTCCATTAAATGAGATTAATGTCTCTTTGTTTTGCTCCCAGTGCTCTCTGTAGTGGTATAGGGCAGAAAATATTCTCCCAAACGTGCACATTTGTTTTATGTGGTTTGAGCACATTGTTGAGGAGCATATGGTGTTCCTTGTAGAAGTGAGCAAACAGATCGCTTTCAGCAGATTGCGGTAAAAATACCTATTTTGTATATACAGGGTGATCGATGGAATTTTTTATTATATAACAATGTAAAAAACCAGCTTGACAGCAGTGGCTGTTTACTAGTGGGCATTTTTTATGCGTGAATATAACAACATTTTCCTGGCTCGATAACATAGGTTAAGCACTGGATAGCAATTGTTATCTTATGTAAAGTATCACCGTATAACACGTTTCTCATCTAACACGATTAGAGAATTGCACTTAAACCTCTCGCAACACAGTGTTCGGGGAAGTCCCGAGTATAGAATGAAAAACATATAGAAAGTTTATATATTTATTTGATGTCTTCGGAGTAAATATAGTTATAAGTAATTTTTTTTTATTGAAATTTAACTAACACTAGTCGTAGTCGACTAACCAATAGTTTAATTCTGGCCTTATCACCCTAATTACTTATCTGCTAAGAAGTCCCATCGGTCTTTACTTAGATTCGAAAACGTTAACACTAATTTCATGTGTTACCACAGCTCACTATACTCTGCTTTTCACTGTATTTGTTGAACTATTACTGTTTCACTGTTATGTTTCACTGTTACACTATACAAGTTCAAAAGGCTTAACCCTTTTAAGCCTTCGCTCCAGATTGGTGTTGTCGAGAAGTTGTAGAACTTCAGGGTTGATGTGACCATGAAGTCTCTCCTCATGTCGTGTTGCGAACGCCTTAATTTCCTCTGTTACTGTCGGGATCTTCAGATCTCTATGTATGTTATCATTCCGTACATACCATGGGGCATCCACAATATTTCTTAGAACTTTGTTTTGAAATGTTTGATTTATATTTATATTGCTCTTGCTAGCACATCCCCATAGTTGAATCCCATATGTCCAGTTGGGTTTTAATATTTGTTTGTATACTACCATTTTGTTGTGTATCGACAATTATATTATTATATTATATAGTTATATGTAATAATTTTTTAACAAATATGAAGACGACGCGCGAAGTCTCTGAAAATACGTCAGACCCGCTATCTATATAACATTTTCGCTAGGTTTTGGAACGTAATCCTCAATGATGCATTGATTCTTGTTACTTTCACAACCGACATTTTCTTGGAACCTAACTATCGTGTTATACAGGGGATACCTGTAAAAGAGAAATATGTTTTCGTGCTGATTACCGCAAAAAGAACGAGGTAAGGACAAATTATGACCTTCGTCTTGTTTTCGCAGGTTTGAATTTGAACGTTTAGGAGATTCATTTTATTACTTTAAATAATAAATAGTGCATCTTATGCGACCTCTTGGTTATCCCGAAAGATATCCCTGGCAAGTACGTTTTCATTGGCTAGCGCCGGTTAGAATGCACGAACCGGACAGGACGGCTTGATTTTCTTCTTTAACAAAAGTCGTGACAAATTGTTTGAGAAGCGCGGACGTTCTGCGTCCGCTGAAAATAGGGTGGAGTTAAAATTGCTATGGTAATTCGATTTTCGTACTGTTTTCCCGTAACACTCGACGATAAAGTCTAATTAAATATAAACAATTCAATAACTTTGGGCGCCGTGTGACAGCACCGACAGGACACACTGATCAAATAGAAAAGTATTGACTTCGCAGTTTGTTTCTCGATTTTACAGTAAATGTCGTAGTCAGTGCCGGCTCGAGTAAAGGTTTGGGTGTCTCGAAATTTTCTCTTTATACACATATACATTTATATATTTATCAGTCTCCTTGAAATGCAGCGAAACCAGTTATGAAGCAGAAAATCGACACATTCTGTTTTTTGCGGGTTTCGATTTAGATGTGACGTTTGATATCCTTTGCTATAAGTCCTTTACTGTGGCCGCTGTCAACCCATCCTGCTGATTCCATTGGACGTCATGCGTCATCCCATAGATGACATCTAGTTGATTAACATGAGTTAATCAATGATGATGTATAACTGTTGTATGTACACATTTAGATGAAAATTCTTCCCCAGGATATTTTCTGATATAGGTATTGATAGCATGATTATTGATTCATCAGGATCTTCTGATAGTGTTTTCTGGTCATGTTTCAAAATTTCTTTGTTCATAGCAAATGGTAAAGTTTTTGTTTCTTGGAAATCAATGGTTTCATCAAATTACCATATTCTCTAAATACAAAATTAAGCAGCCATTCTCTCATAGTATCCCTGAACCGTTCCACCTATACATGTTTTGGGGCGTTACCCTTGCACTATGGCTTCCAGGAGGAACACTTAATGATGATTCAATATCAGTACTTAACATTTACAAGTGTTAAACCTCTAACAAATTTGAGAATATCTAACCACTCGTAGTTTCAAGGTCTCAAAAGTAGAATTAGCGTTGCATTAATTTAGAAATTAGTTGTCGGTACTGCCTAGCACATTAGGTGCATAGATATTTTACACTAACTGTTACAATATCGCGTAGATATTTAACAATCAGTACTTGGAAAACGTAAAATCAGTATGTGAATGATTATACTACTAAACATTTTATACCGTTCCACAGGTGGAAAAGGAGGAAGCCTTACTAATGAATGTGTAATAGACGAAGAGTTGTCATTTGGTTGTGGAGGAATCGCCAAAGCACTTGTTGATCCATATTTTGGGGTAGGTTCTTTTTCGTTACTGTTACTGTAAATGAGACCACATTACCACCTTTTGTGTATCTATAGGGGTTATATTATTAAGTCTCAGAAAGTTACGCAAAGGTAAGGGTAAGGTGGTTTGTTTTGGAAAAATAATATTTCCATTGAGGTATAGCAATACAATTTCTTCCAGCAAGTGCCCGTCATCCAAGTAGGCACCAGACAGCAACAGATCAAATATTTAGGCCGCCTTGTTGAGGAGCCTTTGATTTCTGTAAGTCCTTTAAAGATTCTAGTAAAAACTATACTTACATTAAATCCAACCTGTAGGCTTATTGCGTTCCTGAAGCAGGAGCAGAGTTAGACATCAATAAAATTACAGCTAGGGCAGTAAAAAAAGGAGACGAATGGATCCTCAATGGACAGAAGATGTGGGTCACTGGAGGTGGAGTAGTTAATTGGTAAATATATAGTACGTCTACTTTTATTGTGTAACCGACGGACTATTTAGAGTAGGCAACACGTTGATCAGTACATAGGTAACATTGCAGTGGGCTTGTTCACTAGTATATAATTTGTGTGGTTTGATAATATAGAATTTATGCAGGGAAGCGTTAATTGAATATGTTATTGATATTTTAAAAAATCCAGAAACGGTTTTGTGAACCGGAAAGACCTCATCGATGTGCGGACAGCATTGCCGTACCTACGAGGTCGGTTCAAAAATTATGGCCATATCTGGCAATCTATAAAAGTATTATTATTATTATAAAACTATTAAGTATTCAATTGTATATTGATTTAGGCCATGAGAAGACTTGATAAACTTAGGTATCCGTAATAAATAAGTTTTTCCACGACCACTACGGAATTTCACAATTCTACAATTCTGAAATCAATTTTGATAATAGAAAGTAGTAATGGAATGAACATTCCGTAACAGTATAACAAAAAAACCAGTTAGTCTAGGAATCATGACTAACAATTGACTTGAAACGTCATAATTTTGAAATTTCTTTGTAAATATTTGTTCCGAATCTTACTAATTTTATTGTATTTATTTCATATCTTGTGGTCCTGGAGAAAGTACAGTTTGCTACTCGGTTGGGAATGGAAATTCGATGCTCATGGTTCCTCACGCTCGCCTTCGGCTCGCGTTCGGAAGATTCCACTCGCATCGAATTTCCATTCCAACCTCGTTACAGAATGTACTATTCTAATTCAATAATAAAAAAATACTAACATTCCGAAAAACATTTGGGGATAATGAAAAAATTTTGTTATGACAAATGACATGTTTATAAGTGAGGTTATGAATATGTGTCAATAAGCTACGGCATGTTTCCAAGTAAATTATATGGAACGAACGCCCTCTACGCAGCTAATAATGTACTCATCATTGACAGCCTTTGTGTTTTTTATACATCTGTGTAGTAATGCTTAGGTTTCGAACACAATCCAGAATCGACATTTTACTCAGCAAGCGAGCGCTCTACCAACGGAGGCACCTCCACACAATAGTGTATTACAATTCTGAAATAAGATACACGTGTTATTTTAAGGAGTTATCGAAAACTTGCTAATGTATTTCTATTATACGAGATGTGATCAGTTGAAACCCATCTTTGCTTTACAAAAATTTATTCAACAATTTAATGACAAATAATTTCCGTCACAGTTAAGGCACCTATCCCATTGTTTTACTAACCGACGTATACCCTGCTCATAGAACTCTTGTGGCTGCTGTTTGAAGAAGTCTTCCACAGCTATCTGTACTTCTGCGTCAGGCTCAAAATGCCGACTTTTTAACGCCTTTTTCAGCGGTTCAAAAATATGGAAATAGCATGGCCATAGAACCGGGCTATAGGGTAGATTCTCTAAAACTCCGCATTTCTTTCGTTGAAGATTCTCGTTTGCCACATTAGCAACATGAGGCCTAGCATTGTCGTGCAGCAAAATGACCCCACGCGTAAGTTTTCCTGGACGTTTCCGTCTTATTGCTTGTTGTTCAATGTTTCATTGTGCAGATTTGCACAAAGTTTCATCACCAGCAACTATTGACAGAAGAAAGTCATCACCATTTTGCTTATAGTCTGTGAGGTGTTGCAGAGATAAGCCCATTCGCAAACATTTTTGTTCATTAGACAGGAGACGAGGAATCCATTGCTAACAAACTTTGCTGTAACCCAGATTGCGAACAATACTATGGACAGTTCCTACACTCGCACCGATAATTTCAGAAATGTCTTTAATTGAAATTCGATGATTTTCTCTAATAAGACCTTCCACACATGCCATATTGTTTTCTATTAATGCAGTACACCGTGCACCTGGTCGTGGCTCATCCACAGTTCCCTCTGTTCCATTCTTAAATTTTCGGCACCATTCCTTCCCACTTGGGTACGCAATACATGCATTTCGATACACTGCTTGCATTCGCGTAAGAATCTGCAATGGCTGCACACCCTCAGCGCATAAAAATTGTAGGACCGCACGTTGATCAAACTTGGACGGATTTTCAACAACAAACGCCATTTCAAAATCGAAGTTTTAAAAATAAAAATTAAATTCAAACGCCAGAAACGTATTAATGTGTTGCTTACCAACATTACTAACATTAACAAACGTTATTTGAATTATTGCATATTTGTTCAAGGTTAAGTTGATCAAAGATGGGTTTCAGTTGATTAAGCCTCGCAGTTCACGTCAAACCGTGTGCCGTTATTTCTGAAGTAATGTGTGTTGCCTATCATTGGCCTTACGACAAACTCAATAAAATAGTTTGTATTATATAACACAATATAAATTTTCTTTATTAGAAAAGGGAGCAGATTAGTAAAAATAATGATCTGTGTTTAGGTTTTTAGTTTTAGCTCGTACTGATTCCGATCTTATAGCTCCAACTACCAAAACATTTACATGTTTTATTGTTGAACGTGATTGGCCTGGAGTTGTAATTGATCAAAAAGTTAGTGCACACTTAGAAGTAATTCTTTTGAAAGCCGTTATTGGGACTTTCTAACTTGCAGGAATTAAATATGGGCCTTCGAGCAGCAGATAATCGTAGAATAACTTTTGAAGATGTGCGAATACCCAAAGCAAATATTTTGGTAGGAGAAGGAGCTGGATTTCAAAGTGTTACGAATTCATTCAATATAACCAAGGTATTGGTAAGTAATTCCAAATATTGTGATCATTATATAAGGGGAAGCTAAACTGGCCTGAGAATTCAAAATTTAATGTTGTCTTTTACATAGGCAAACCATTATGTTTCTTTCCCTTTACCTCTCGTGGTGTAGCGCTGTCAACGAACCTTGGAAACATTGCAGTCAATTTAAATGAGAATACGTTTAGTGAATTTTGAGCCGCTTTTGCAGCCTCTTAAAATTTAAATTTGTCGAACAAACTTTTATTTGCTTGCTTGCTTGCTTTGAAAGAGCGAGATCTAGGACGCGGTTTCCCAAGCATCTCTATGCACTAGGCCACATTTGGCCCATTGTACACCCTAACTAAGAATTTTGCCTATCTGGGGTAATTCCAACTCCAGTAGTGATTTTTAACGTGTCACACATCGCAGTGACACGGGACCTACGGCTTTACTTCTTATCCGACAGAAGGCGCATTTTCAGATTTTTCCCCGCTAGAACAATCTCGCCGACCTCAGCCAGGTTCGAACCCGCGTCCCTCGGATCTAAAGGCAAATGCGCTAACCACTAGACCACCGAGGCCGGTAAACTTTTATTTAGTAGAATTGCTACGGGCCAAACGAGCTTTTTCGTCGACCCGCAACAGGATAGGTAGAAAAAGGCCTACGGTTTAGCTCAGACGAGTAGGGGGAGTTCACGGAAACCGCTTACGGGAGGAAATCTTTTTAGTTGTGTACAGGGTATGTCGAAATTAACGGGCGCCACCTTCAAAATCACAGCTGATTGCAGGTTCTCGCGAAAGACCGAGAAGCCAGCAGCTTATGAGAACCGGACTCGGAAGATGTAATAAATCAAAACACATATAATTAAGCTTTTGGAAATAAATGACGATACAAAAAAATGACAGCAAATGGTAATATTATAGTTGAATACTACAAACGGTTAAATTTATTGTTCAACAGGCTCGCCGCCCCTGGCTTTGCGGCATTTAAATTCTTCAAACAAATCTACGTGGCCAGTGGCGTGAGTTTACAAGAATAATACAATATATAATTACTTTTTACAATTAACATGAAAAGAAAATGTCCATCGACGACTGAATGTCGTCTTTTTTGTCGCATCAAGAAAAAGGGTTCAATCCCTTTGAATTTTCAAAGTGAAACGTGTATAAGGTTTTTTTTCACAACACAAAAACTGGTCATTTTACCTTGACTTTCGGTGAATGGACCAGAGAGAGAGAGAGACAAGTACAATTTTGAGGTGTTCTCGTGTTCCTAAGAAGCAGGAAAAACCCACCGGTACGCCCCTGAAAACTGAATCGAATGGAGTCAATGTTAAGGGCCAAAACAAAATGGGCTCGATATTAATCCGCCAAAGGCGATCGGCAATTTCATAATAAATTGCCTTTCCAGGGATACAATTCCAGCGTGTTTTTTTAAATCCGACACTTGGCGATGGTTCTGTTCACCCCACGGTGATAACAGCGATACGAAAATCACGCGATGGACACCCATCGAAAACCCAAGCCGCCCCTGCAGTACTTAATTTATTAACGGTCCCCGCAGATGGAATTTGTAGACCGGGTCGAGCAAGATGTTGAATTCGAGTGCCGAGGAAACGCAACGCGAACCTGCATTGCCCAAAAAGATTACACCACATTGCGAAATATGGTGCAATAATTCCAGAACAAATCCTTACACGTGCGACTACCGGGAATCACAACAACACAAAATCCCAAGAATTGTTGTTGTTGGGAAATCCAGCCTACAAAGGGAACTTTCAAAGGCTTTTCGAAAGTGGCCTCCCATAACTCAATCTTAAAAGAATAATATAGCGATTGACTTAAATATGGCAATTAAAATAGAATTTTGATTCCTATGGAGCGGCAATTAAAATATTACTTTAATTCAGATGGAGTGGCACAATCAAATGAACATAACAGAATTGTCTATTATTTTATATTTTGATGTTCTCCCTCTTATATCATGTTCCTTTGTATAATTTCTGTATTTTTATTACTTGATCTAGTTGTCTTA
>JABXWE010035624.1:0-11894 GCA_014611495.1 Limonius californicus
AAATAAAGTCAAGTGTTTGAAAATTTTGCTAATATAATGTTTTATTATTGCGTATGAAATGATCACTATTTCCATTAAAAAATCAAGTGGTTGTGGTGTTCGTCTACTGTCTCTCATCAATTTGTTGTTGTTTGTGGACAAATGACGGCCGTAAGAAGGTACGTCGATGTCGAGGAGAAAGACGATATCTAGAGTTTGTTGAAAGACGCCATACAACTTGAACACCTGGAGTTATGGTTTGGGGTGCGATTTCTTTCCGTAGAAGATCACCTGTTTTGTTCGTCCCAGGCACTTTAAATGCTCATCGCTATATTCATAATGTCCAGGAACCGGCGTTAGTACCATTCATGCAGACGTTACCAAATGGGATTTTAGAACAGGTACACGCACATCGACACACTGCAAACATTACCAGAACGTTCCTCCAACAAGCGCAATTGCAAATGTTGCCCTGGTCTGCACGACCACCGGACTTATCGCCGATCGAACATTTTTGGGACGTGATGGGCCGGCGACTAAGATTATTGCCAAGAGCTCCTAACAACCTAGATGAGCTGAGACAGCAACTTGAGGTTATATGGAACGAGATCCCTGGGAGAATTTTTATGAAAACCTGATCATTTCATACGCGATAATGAAACATTATTTTAGCAAAGTTGCAAACCCGTAACTTTATTGTTAATGGGTGGTGTATTTCATATGAAACGAAGTGTATTTAAGAGGAATACTATATATACTTCATATATACTTTTTCCTGCCAACAAGGGTTCGTTTTAAAAATCAATTAAACAATTGATTATATATGTTAATTATAGAATAGTAAAAATTAAAAGCTGTTGTATAAGAAAACGTAGAGTTCCACATAAATTAAAATATTAATCCTCATTAATCCTAAACGGCTAAGAAAACCGCTTAAAAATCCAGTTGCATAATTATAATCACAACAAATGCTTAGAAGGAACAATCTAAAACTAATATAACGTTTATCACAGTATTATCACATATTAAAAAATACATATTATAAATTATATTTATTTTAAGAAACATTCAGGACATGTTTGTTCATGTATAATGCACTCATAAATTTTAGTGTTTGTACATGTTCATAATTTGTATTCAAACATGACTTATCAGCGTGCTTTTTAATAAGATATTGTTATAAGTAACAATATTTGAATTTTAAATTCAAAGTCACATTCAGAAAAAATCCTATGTGAGATAATTAACTACTGTTGTTGCATATCTAACGGTACAGCAGAAGCATATTTGAAGAAATGTCGACAAATAAGAACAATTTAACTGTTGTGTTACATGGAAAGAACGATTTACGTTTGGTAATTACACCTACAGTCAAGCATTTATCCATAATACATTCTGTTATATTTTAGGAAAAGAGACAGATCCCACAGCCAAAGAATAATGGTAAGAATTGTAATAAAATTAATTATTCATCTAACATTCATAGCTATTCACAAAAGGGTTTCCCTAGTATAAAATTTACTAATGCGCCGACAAACTTCTCCCATGTTATTAGAAAATGTAATTAAAAAACAGGATATTGTTATTTTTAAAGTGATTGACCCATACAAAGATATTGAATTGGGATATACTTAGTTTTTTTGTCCGTAAAAATTTAAATATTGATACAAGTCATAGTGATAAACGTAAATATATTTTACGTAACATTCCATATTACTAGTTTAAAGCCGATTATAATATTATTTCGACGAGACTGTTCCAAGACATTTTAATAACAGTGACAACTATATTTCAAAAATAAATACTGAAGCAAAACACTTGCATTAGGACATTAAATTCTAACAGATTAACCTCATCGTGTAATGCGCATTTTTGATAGAAGCGATTTTTTGAATTGTCAATAAATAACTTTCGGCGTTCACGTATTATACGGAAAGCAATTAAAATTGAGAAACAGACCAGTAATGGCAACAAAGAGGATGGGTTTAGGCTCAGTAAAGCGCCGATAGTTTAGCCTCTAAAGATTCAAAAGAACGATCGATTTTGCTTCGCCGCACCCGTTCCCACCCAAAGGTAACAGCTAATCAGAGCTACATTGTTCTGCACGACTGACTCAAAGGTGTTCAAATACCTTTGCACCATTTGACATCAATGCTCTAAAGGTGAAAGCTGCAATGTCTTACGAGACGTTAGCATGTATAGGAGCACAAACAGTAAACAGGCATATACCGTTAAGGGTTTTTTATAATAGCAAGCAAGATCTATCAAGAACAAATCCTTGGTCGTGCCAAAGTACACTAAATCTAGACAGGCCATATTTAGGAAAACGAGGCTCTAAAATATATCTGGTTAAAATAATTCAAGAAAATAATCATCCTACCAGTGAAGCGACACGTCGGCTTACTGATTATTCTGGTTGTTACCCCAAATGTTAATCTTAATCTTAACAATGTGTATTTTCATATATATTCTAGTCCTCTACATCTCTATATGACATGTTGATGCAATAATTTAAATGAAAACCTTTCGATCATCTTAAATATTACAAATCAGTAAATTAACAATTTAGTAAAACATTGACTACAAGGTAGAATTTTATTCGACAATTGTAATTTTATTTAAAAACGTGCTTCGACATTGAAATTATTTTCAGTAGTATTTTGTTTGCTGCATTGATACCATGTACATTAAATTTATGTTTTAATAGATTACATTTTTGCCAAAGGAACTTAGGTTTATTCAAGTAATAATGTTAAAAAGGTACGATGTGATAAGAAGATAACATTGTTTCATTTTCCTTAAATGTTCTTACTTATGGAAAGCGTAAGTTAATTTTAGTAGCACTTACAAATTAAATTTGTCATAAGTGTAAGTTAAGTCATGTACAATTACCATAATTTGCAAAACAAGCCAAATACGTAAAGAATTTTTTTTTTTCATTTTAAATAACTCAAATGTTGCTAGTACAAAATAATCTATATTATCATATTAAAATGATTATTAATAATTATTCTGTCATATATGAAAGCTAATATACCAAGTACGTTTGAAACAAAAATGTTTACCCTATGCATTCTTCTGGTCTTAACTTACCAGTCAGAAACATGCAAACTAACTAAAACCTGCCCAAGGAAGATTAAAGTTACCTAGCGGGATATGGAGAGACAAATACTCAACGTAACCCAGAGAGGTCATAACCTAAACAAGTGGATTAAACAACAAACTAGAGTAGAGAACCGCGTACAGAGAGCTACACAACTAAAGAGGAGTTGTGCTGGTTTCTTGGCAAGGACCGCGGACGATAGGTAGACGAAAATAATTTTAGAATGGAGACCAAGAAAAAAGCGAAAAACGGCGCTGATCGGACAAAAATAACATGGAGAGACGACGTCAAAATAATCGCAGGAACTAGTTGTCGCTGCCTGCCTTCTCTCAGCCACTGTCTCTACTGATCTCTGCCTACTAGCCTTCTTCTTTCCATCGCCTTATCCATTTCATCTCTCCACGATCTCCTGGGCCGTCCTCTTCTTCTTCTTCCCATGGGACTCCTCTCTATTACTTTCCTTATCCTACGGTTTGGATCTGTTCTTCTTAAGTGTCCGTACCATATTAGTCGTATCTTTTCAATATAGTTTAATGTATCTTTCCCTATTCCCATGCGTCTTTTCATTTCTTTGTTTGATATTCGGTCCATCCGCGTTACTTTACTGATTATCCTACAGAAGTCCACTTCTGTTGCATTAATTTTACTTTTGTTTCAGTTGTTTAATACCAAAATTTCTGCTCCGATACCATACTATGCTGTGTACCAAAGTAAATGTTAGTCTACAGATTCTCGTTTTCGTATTTTTTTGTAATACGTCTATCTCATTGATTTAGGCAGTGGATTTAACTGTATCATGGAATTTATTTATTTAAATGGCTTCGTCAATAGGCAAAACAGTAGTTTCTGGGGTTCACAAAATCCACGGATAATTCATCAGCGCTCATTGCAGCCTATGAAATGCACCGTCCGGTATGGGGTGACTTTTCAGGTAGTTATCGGTCCATATTTCCTCGAAACTGACGAAAGTAGTGCATTGACAGTTACTGGTGAGAGCTATCATTATTTAAATAAAAATTTTTATAGTGGAAAATCGTCCTGGAATGTGGTTTCAACAGGATGGAGCTCACACAGCTAGCGCCACAATGGACTTCCTGCGGCAACTATTCCGCGAGCAGATAATTTCACGAAATCCCAGATTAATCGGCAGCCATGTACCCCGATTTTACGAGGCGGCAAACGGAATTATTTATTCATTATAATCATTTAAAGGATGTCATCATCCATACCTAGTGAAATACATCTTCATACATTAATCATTCCTTTTATATAATGTCACTGAAATTGGTTCATTAATAAAAAAAAGTTATTTATATATCAAATACCTACTACTTCTTCGTCTTGTGCTATTATTGCATGGTCGTCTGCAAAGCTGAGCGTGTATAGATGGTCGTTTCTGATTGGCACTCCCATTCCTTCACTTTTACATTGCCAGAGTTTTAGTATCTGTTCTGGGAAAATTTTAAACGGTGTTGGAAATGTGGAACAGCCTTGTGAGAAACCCTTAATGGCCTTGAATGTCTTTTATAATACCAAAAGCAATAAAAAGGCTCATTCCGTTCCTGTGTTGTTTACAGAAGCACTGCTGCAAATGGAATGTGTTGGAATATGTGGATCAGATATTCATTTTTGGGTTAACGGACAAATAGGAACGTGCATTGTTAAATCACCAATAATAATAGGTATATTATAAAACAGCTACATTATCCACGTTAACTGCATATTAAAAATGCAACTTTATCTTTTTAGGGCATGAAGCATCCGGAACTATCACTAAAGTTGGATCGGACGTGAAGCACTTAAAACCAGGTAATTAATTAACAATACATGATAATGATTAAAATAGGTACTCTAAGAAGTTTATGTTAGATTAGAATGCAAATTTCATATTACACCATAAACACGGTTATTTGCTGAAAATTTGAACATTACACGTCTGTTTAATTTTTCCTGTTTTAATATCTAACCAAAAGACTAGTTTCTTGATACAATTTTTAGAAAAAGATTCATTTTTTATACAGAAATATGCAGCTCTTTGAGCTCACGGTGTAGTACTTACGACCAATGTATTGTGCCATCTGGTAAACCTAAATCTTACAAATAACAATTGCATTAGATTTTACAAGACAGAACGTTTAAATTTTTTATCATTGTAGGAGACAGAGTTGCTATTGAGCCAGGAGTCGCATGCAGAACTTGCAGTCTGTGCAAACAAGGTAACTACCATGAATGTGATAAGATGGTATTTTGTGCTTGTCCACCCGATGATGGAAACTTGGCTCAATTTTACTGTCATCCTGCAGATTATTTGTTCAAGTATGTATTGAAATCTTATACTCGACCGATTATTATTTAATATGGCCTCATTCTCTGGGGTCTAAGCTAAGCCCAAATAGTAGACATAGATTGTGATTAAATATATCTGCAAAAAGTATTTTATTACAGACTTCCTGATCATTTATCACACGAAGAAGGAGCTATGTTAGAACCTTTTTCGGTTGCAGTTCATGCCTGCAAAAGAGGTGGCGTCACTGCTGATTCAACCATTTTGATTTTGGGTGCAGGGCCTATTGGTTTGTGCACCTTATTAGCTACACGCGCTTATGGCGCTTCAAAAATTATTATAACTGGTAAATAATTTTACTACGGTGCTTACAATGAATATAGGTATTAAAATGAAATGAGACTGCCGCCATAAAAATATTCACTGATATATAGCAAGCCATTTTACTTTCTGTTAAGGCTAGTCACATCACTTCTCTAATTACAGATTGATACAGAATTCACGCAACTCGAAATATAGGGTGCGGCAAAAAACCTCCCGAAATTGTTCAACCATTAATTCCGTGTTAGTGAAGAGAGAAGACGTACGTAGTGGGGTTTTCCGATAGCATATATATATGCCTCACCGTTTTCAGGTGTCATCATGGCTTCAACGGTTGAATACCGTGCGTTCGTTACTGAATTATTTATTCGAAACAATCGTCACGCAGAGAATTTTTCGAACCCACTTCGCGCTCTATCGATATGCTGCTATTTCGGACCGAAAACCCATATTGCTACGGTTGCAAAATTCAGGGCCACAGCTTCGACGTTAAAACGAAAACCATGCAACGCTTGGGCGCCAAAAATTTCAACACTGTGAGACAGTTCTTTATGCAATATCCCAAACGTTGGGCCCGTAAACACGATTTTGCTTTAGGTTTGTGTGATCGAAGTGTTAGGCGAATTTTACACGCCTATTTTAAGTTCCATCCATACCAAATGGTGGTTATTCAGGAACTTAAAGAATGCCACTAGGAGAATCGAATGCCATGTTGTGAAGGTATTCTCCAAAATGTCCCTGCAAACGCTGTTCTGCTCACAAGTGACGAAAATCACTTTCATTTGTCTGGCTACGTTAACAAGCAAAATTGTCGTTACTGGACGGAAAATATGCCTCATCAGCTTCAAGAAAGGCCTATTCACAACCAATGTGTTACAATTTAGTATGCAGTTGCAGATTTTGGTGTTCATGGGACATACTTTTTTACGATTACAGTAACTCCCCACCAGTATGTGGAGATGCTATGGAACTTCTTAGAACCGAAACCTTAGAATTTCGGATGTGTGGTTTCAACAAGATGAGGTTACTGCTCACACGGTAAGACGATCAATTTTGGAAGTTTTAAGAGAATTTCCAGGACGCTTGATCTCGGAGTGACGTTAGGTGGCCTGCACGTTCACCCGCTCTTGCGCCTTGTGACTTTCTTCTTTGGGGCCATCTGAACGTCGAGGTAAACAAACATCAACCAAGGACCACTAATGAACTGAAGGCTGCTATACGCCAAGAAATTGCAGCGATAACGCCGGAAATGACCCACCGAGTGATACGAAACTTCAGCAATCGACTACAAATGTATATCATGATTGACAGTGTTTCGTTTCGCAGTTAACATTTTGACTTTGATGGGCTAACAATATCATTTTCCAAAAACGAAAGTATTTACTTAGTCTATAATTATTTGACATCCAAATCATATCCAAGGTTTCCTAATTCCCGAGTTCCAAATAAGTCGACCATATCACGTTTAGTTGCCAAATTCCGAGAAACAGGAAATGTATGTGACAAAAATGCACCGGGGGATCGTCACATTTACATCGTATGATGTTAATTCTCAATTTTTTCAATCGTCCAAAAAATCTCTCAAGAAAGTGTATTTCAGTGATGAAGCATACTTCCATTTAAGTGGCTATATGATCATTAGAAACAGCAGGATGTAGAGTCGTGAAATTCCGCATGCTTTTCATGAAACGCCATTACATAACCAAAAACTTGGAGTGTGCCATTTCTTGCCGACGCGTAATTGGCCCATTACTTTTTGAAACGACTATCGATGGTGCCTGATACCGTGATTTAATATCCCAGTTCAATGCTTTATTCGAAGAAGAAGAATGGGATTGTTGGTGTCAGAACAGGACTACTTACCTCCATACATACCTACAACCAAAACGATCATTATGTTGGAAGAATTTTTTAGAGATTATCTGCATCTGCCAGATTTTTTGTTATAAAAACAACCCGCACATTTTCAAACATCAACCTTTGCCAAACATGCGTAAGGTTTCTGCAACCATGATGAACAGAAATCGCATTTGTATTCGAGAAAGGGGAAGACAGTTCCAACATTTATTGTAGACAACTTTCATGTTGAAATGTAGGTACTGGAATTGCAGTTGTTTAATTACATTAATATTATATGAGTTGCGTGAATCTGAATCAATCTATACATTTATGACTTGGAGTGGACTATTTTCAAATTTGCATACACATGATATCAAAATACGTTGATACATCTAGTTTCAATAAATATTGGAGTATCAATATTACTTTTAATATTGTATGGATATACAGTGATACGTAAATGCAGTGCACTTATCAGAAAATAATGTCACGTAGCTATATGAAATATATTTCCCAAACAATATTTTGAATAAAAACCACAAATATGATGTGTCTAGTCTTACGCAAATGTATAAAGGTTTGCCATAGTGGTCGATGAGGCTTGTTATCTACTAATTTACCTAGATCTGGTCGAGTTTCGTCTACAGCAAGCAAAAAAGCTTGGAGCAGATTATACACTAAAAATAAATCCTAAAGACGACGAAAATGCTATCGTTTCGAAGATATTGGAGATTTTTGGCGAACAACCCAGCATTAGTATTGACTGCACTGGTCTTGAAAGTTGCGTTCGCATTGGCATACTGGTATGTTACTACCATTAACATTTTAAAATTTAAGTTGGGCATTATTATTAACTGTACTTATGTAAATGAAAACTCATAAACCCAAAACTGTTCATTAGTATGGCACCTACTATAGTTTTATTTCAGATGGAATAGACATTTACGTAGCATAAAAGCATCTCGAATTTTTCGCTACTGTTACAATTTTTTTTCAAGTACAACACTGTAGAATAAATTTCGTACGTGCATTTTTAATTACACAAAACTTTGTATCAAATTTTTTTGCACCAACTGGTATGCTATTTTTTCATTACTTAAAATACATTTTTATTTTTTTTTTGTTGCAAAATTACTTTCACTCATTTTTACAACAGTAGGTACGTAATATGTTCGAGACGTATTCGGAAATTAAGGCCGATCGAACATAAATCAAAAATGTAATGTTGAAAAAAATGTATACTGCGTGACATTGAAAACGCAACGCCCATTAAATGTCTTCTTCTCCTTCTTCTTCTTCTTGCGGTGCGGATTGGCCCCGCGGCACTCAGGCCTTAGGCCCATTGTGCATACCGCCGTTTAATTCTCCTCGTACCGGTCTCGGATCCTCCACAACTTAGTCTGGAGACCCGGGTTATAGAGCTGGAGCCTCTGCAAAATCCTATCGGTGGGGTCCGGCGCACCGGGCACCCAGGCGATGTGCTTCTTGAGTTTCGGAAAGGTTTCCCCCTCCAAAACCTTTAATTTGGCTTCCTTCCATGGCTGGAGTTTAGCCACATTCTCCTTGAGCCACCCCTTTGACGGCTCGTCGGCACACGTTACATAAATAACGCCTAGCTCGGTCCAGCGAAACTCATCAAACCGGGGCAAGAACATCGGTTGGGTGTCCCCCAGGGTGAGAGCATCCACAATCGCGTCCAGCTCCAGCTGGATGAGAGTCGCTTGTGCACCAGAGAGCTTCACCTCGGGGTAATTAAACTCCGAGATGGCAACCTTCATAGCGCTATTGACCGCCTGACTGTAAGTGGACGGCTTCAACGTAGTCGCCCGACTCTTCTTTGCCATCCGCTGCACGCTAGGCGGGGTGCTGCCATCCGAATGGCCACGCTTGGTGCCCCCCGCTTTGCTGCTCGCGGCGCCGGATGTGGAGGGCGTTGGCGTTAGTCCAGTCCCCTCGGAGCCTGTGGCCATTGCCTTGGCCTTCCTACGCCTTTTTTTCTCAGCCCCGGTCAGGTTCCGTTTCTTCGGTCCCTGGAGGCTGAGCTTGCCGATATTTAATTCCTCGCGGGCCCCGACGGAAGCACCTTCCGGAATTGTCAGGGAGGCCCCAGAAATGGGGCACTCCGTTATTTGTTGGGGGGTGGGGGAGTCAGCAGAGGCTTCGGTGGAAGCACTCTGCTTAGGGATGGGGGGTGAGAGAGTTCTTCGTCTGATAACATGAAGTTCCCACGAATAGCCGGGAAATAAAGGTCCACCCCCGCAGAGCCCGTTGCGAGGGTAAGGCTGAATACAGTAGGAGGTCGCCTAGTATCCTATGGGCATCGTTCGAGGCAACATTAACCCATTTGCCATGCAGCCCTCGGCACGATCGCTTCCACCGTGGCTTGGGGGGGTGTTTATCCACTATCCCAGTCTAGATCCGCTGAATTTAGTTTAAACAGGGCCACCACGAGAAGGATGCAATCTTAGATCATATATCACCCGAAAGTGATACCCAGCGGTCTTGGTACGGCTGTGCTGAGAGTGCAAGGCACAGCTTTCCCCTGAGCTGAGGTTTCTTTTCACCGCCCGGCGTTTATAGCTGGTTAGATACTCTACCCCAGTCTCTCGACCCCCCATTAAATGTCAGTATATCCTAATAATTTTTAGGTGATAATATGGGCACATATAGAGCATTGTATGATTAAAATTTCATGATGATCGGAAAAGTCTATAGCCTTCAAGTTCAATAATGAGTCGGAGCTCCTCGTAATTTAATGCAGTACCCTACTCTGGGAGGCATGCTTCGAATGAGATGATCGGTGTTTTCCTCTTGTATGGTGTAGTGGTGTAGTAGTCTGATTTCTAATTCGCTGTAGATTCATCGGGGGAACAGGTAACTTTCTGCCTATAATATACCATACAAGTTCGATGGGCGATAGATGAAGTGACCTCGTTGGCTATGGAAGAACGATGATATCAGCTTCACGAAGGAACCTTGTAGTGACAGCTGCAGTATGGGGTGTGGCATTATCATGCTGGAAAATAGAGATTTCTAATTCCTGGAGATAAGGCAATGCAACAGGTTCCACATTGCGAATGTACGCCTAGGTGTTCATGTTTCCTTCCGGGAATACTAAGGGAACCTACTTGCATATGCTACGGCACCCCAAACCATAAGTCCTAGAGTAAGCGCTGCTTCGCGTTCCATGCAGTATTGAACATTTCGGCTCTTTCCACGTCTTCGGCGGACCCTTCTACGTTCATGGTGGGCCCACAAACAAAATCGTGATTCGTCACTAAAACACATCCCGATCCCATTGAACACGTTTCTGTTACCACTGTAGTCTTACTTCTTTATGGCTTTGGGCCAATGGCAATATAAGACGCGTCGGTACGATTGAAGACCAAAAGACCTTATCTTGCAGTAAATTGACCTAACAGAGAGTTGTTCTCTTGTAGCAACCATCTATTCATTGGCAATTGACCTGATGGTTCCGAACCGGTCCCTAAGAGCATTAATTCTTAGAAGACGTTATTCGGAATCATTAATTCTGAGAGCAGCTCCAGTACCTCTACAACGTTGTTGTCTCTGTTCTTCGGTCCAAGTTTTCCAACATCGCATTACTGGGGACGCGTTTCTGCCAAACTCTAGTAGCAATTTCCCGAAAAACCATTCTAGCTTCTTGCATTCCTATTATTCGCCTCCGTTTAAAAGGGCGAAAACTATCGCGTCTGCGTACAAAAAGCATCACAACATAATGTCTCAAAGGTAAAAATCTAAATAAAACTGATACTAAACCTTTAAAAACAAACGCAATAACAAAAAGTTACTCATATTTTTAGGAAGTCTCAAAACTCACTAGCTGCCTTTTCCAATCATTATGAAATTTTAGTCATGTAATACGCTATGTGTACCTAATTTACATAAACATGATTACATTCATTTGAAGTTTACTGGGTGTTGCATTTTCAATGTCTCAGATACACTCTTAAACTATTTCTGAACATTGTCACCATTCGCAAGCATTTATCATATTGTAGCAGATTGAATTGAATTGAATTGAAAATACATTTATTCAAACTCTTAAGATATTACGTCATGTATTTGTGATTAACTTAATACTATGGCGCTGGGCCGTTCTAGGTGTTGGGCCTCTTCAGTCCTGGACTTCTTTGCTTCATCTTCTGGGTTGGCGGCATCTTAATGGGCTGGTATTGGGATGGTGGTTGGTGTAGAGGCTGGTTCGTCTGGACTGGTGTTTGTAGCTTCTTCGGGTATCTGTATTGCTAAATAAAAGTGTAGACTTTTTTGTTAATTGGAGTGCTACAATGGTGTAAGAGGGGGGTAAATGTAGTGATATCCTGAAAAATTTCCTGAAAAAAAGAA
>JABXWE010035630.1:0-23030 GCA_014611495.1 Limonius californicus
CAACAGTGTGCAACACCAGGATAGTGACTCAACTTCCCTCACTATTTTACAAAATTGAAGGAATTCAAGGAAAATGTGCTAATTTATCCAACAATGGACTTATTCAACTATATACTGAAAATTGAAAAATCATTCCGTCGGAATGAGAACGCACTTATGTCAAATTCTCTTAGCGTAGACGGTTTCATAAACTTACAAGAGATTCCTTTGAGAAACTATCCTCAATGTCATAATATTATTTCAAAAATAACTAAATTATTTGTTAAAAGTCGTATATACTTTGTATTATCGGCAAAATCTAAGAACATTAATAATTATGATGTTAAAAGCAGTCGTAGTGTGGCTATGCGAGCAGTATTACAAAAATAAATTATATTATTTCAAATCCGAATTTTAATCTTTACTTTGCATTTCGCCGATCCCTAGTGGCGGGCCATGCGTTGGCCGTGAGCTGACCCAGTTAAAATCTTTCGTCAATTCAAATTTCCCGCCACTTTCCGCCCCAACATGGCGGACAATTTGCGGTACTTTCCAAACATCTAGTAACTTTAGACTTGAATGCGATGTTGCGCCATCTACAATCTACATTGGGAATGACAATTTAAAAAGATTCAATTGTTTTCGATGTCAATTTTAGTATTGTGTTATTTTTACGACTGGATTGTAAACATTTTTAAATAAAAGTAACAAAAAATGGACAGTGACAGTGAAAATGATAATCTTAATTTTCAATTTTTGACATTTGTAATTAGTAAATAAAAGCTATAAAGCCTGTGAAACGTCAACTTCATTATTCACTAGTGATTAATGATTATTCACTGCAGTGCATTATACATACATAGATACCATTATCCTTGACCAAACACATAAATAATTGGTAGATTATGAAGTAGTCGTGGACAAAAGAGTTTATGTACTGGATAAACATTGTTGAATGTGTTATTTATTTATATCAAATTACACTCAAATAACGCATTTTTCACATTTCCCTGTATGTTCCTACAAACCTTCTATTGATAATTACCAAACTTCGTGCATGTTCGAATTATAATGCATTTCTTGTTTTACAGCTACATTTCAGGTATTTCTGTTTTGGGCATACCAGCAGAAATGTACACATATGGAACACAATTTTGGATGATACTTTGTTCCGAGGGAATCGTAGCTGTAACAATAGCAGTTGCATACTTACCAGTATTTTATAAATTACAAATTACATCTAGTTATGAGGTAGGTATCCGAAACTCTACCCAAAAACAAATTTTCAGATCTAGCACGTATTTTTTGATGTATTTTCATACCGTTTTTTTGCAGTATTTAAACTTACGTTTTAATCAAACAGTTCGTTTGTTAGGGTCTATTTTGTTCTTAACGAAGATGTTACTTTACATTCCAATCGTAATATACGTACCAGCTCTTGCCTTCAGTCAAGGTAACGGGAATATGTGGAGTAATTAATGCGATAGACCTATTATGTTACATATTTTCTAGTTACTGGGATCAACCTGCACTTAGTCACACCCGTTGTCTGCGTTGTTTGTATATTTTATACAACATTGGTAAGTACATACAAATATGATCAAATGCAAAACATTTTGAAACCTATTATATAAGTTAGATTATATAATTACAATTCCTACTAAAACAGAAGTAACGACGCCAGTCAGTAAAAATCTCAAATCACTTAAAGTAAGTAACAAGCCAGGTCCAAACATCACTAGGAACGTGATCGAAAGCAGCAATGGCGCGTCGCTTATAATGGTTGGTGAAATTACCAGCAGAAGTGGTATAATTACAGACATCAACAACGATAAAGCCAAAAGTACCAGAATAGCATGATCCTCTTCAGTTAATTGTTGTTCTTCCCCATTCATTTTCTCCTGGTAAATTTTTTGAGAAACGGTAACAGAAGACGCATGCGCTGGTATAATATTAGTAACTCGCTTCATGGTTGCACTTAAACTTAAAATTTTGAATATGTACCGAAGGTTATATCATTCTGACAAATTAATTTTGATTAAAATTCAAATCAGTTGTTTTTGTTGTATTTAGTACAAAACCGCAACTTGCTTGATTTTCCAAACGAAATCTCTTATAGGGCCTAGTCATTTTTTAAGTTCAAGTCATTCCCACGTGGCATCGCTAAAATCCTTTTGACGAATCAGGTAACATACGCCATTGATCACATGGTCAACGATGACCGTTACCAATACATCACGATAAAAAAAATAGAAGATGTAATTACTGAATTCCGCAACCTGGCAAATTATTATTGTAGTTTTGTAAAATTAAGCAAGTAAATACCGCGTGGCCATAAATATCTGTTATCACGTTACCTTTGGAATCAACATCGCTTATTAAAAGTGATGAATCCAACTAAACTAAACTGACATTCCTATCTATCAAAATTATGACAGATTGCAATAAGTAATGGAGTTAGTGCTAACCAACATTTATAAGTAGCTAATTCCATGGATACCAGGATCACAGCTATTTATGGCCACCCGGTATAATCATAAAGTCTATAGATTTTGAATAATAATGAAGCAATCGGTTTATATTTCTTAACATAATTTTTTAGGTTGGCAATAGGTTTACATTCTACATTAGTAAAGTTTTGACAAACGTGTTTACGTTTGGTTTGGTAACAGCAGCATTGAAGTAACAAAAATATTAATTTTATACAGTGAGTTCAAAAAGTAATTACATAAGGGTTGGCCATGAAAATAAAAGTCATGTCAACAGGAAGCTTTAAAATTCATTAACTGTCATCACTGTTGTTGTTGTCATAAGTTTATAAGCTGTGCCTAAACGTCAATTGGTATATAAAGCTTGCATTAGACATTATTTTATTAGTCCATGGCCAACCGTTATGTAATTACTTTTTGAACTCACGGTAGATTGTTTTTAAAACAATGTTCTACTACACACTTACCCGAAGGTTTGGGGCAAGTGTGTACTCAGGCTGTATCTTCCATACCTATGACGCTAAAGAAATTCGGGGCAAGAGCGTGAATCTCAGATAATAAATATACGTTACTGTTTCGAAGATTTTTTTGAAAAAAAAAATCATATGTAAAATTACAAATTTTTATTTAAAAAAGTGTAAAAAAGTCCATTGCTTATGCTTATGTTAAATTAAAAACATATTTTTATGTAACAATATAAAGAAATAAAGGTTTATAATACTATTAACAATAAAAAATCTATTTCACCGATATTTTTGAAAAAAAGAACAGTATAAAATTATTTTTTTATTAATAAAAAGGTAAGATAATGTAAAAAAACTCATTGCTTACGTACTCAGAATATTTATTTTTTGTAAACCTATAAAGAACCCAAGAAGAATATTTATAAAACTTATAACATTATTATTGTACTCAATATGACGAAAAATCTATTACAAACCTTATCAAACCACGTTAGTTAAGGAAGGGTGAGGAAGCGACAATGTTATATCATCTCTAGACACAACTGCATATTCGTCAGGACTTTTCCAAGCGAAAGTCGTTGATGAGACAGGATCTAAGGAAGGTACCTTCCTGGTAAATTTGACATCCAATTCATCTTGGTTCTTATAAGCTGAAGTAATTTGCCCTACATAATATTTCTTTTTTCCCTAAAAAGGAGACCAACACCCAGCCATCCATCTCTAGATATTCTGCGGGGTTGCTGTTTTCTGCCATGCATACATAAAGTGCTTCCGTATCTCTCCTTTCATCGTCAGTATCTTTAAATATTATATTATGTTCAGATTCTTCATCATCTTCTTCCTCACTGAGTTCATTGGCATTTTGTTTATTCCTTACTGTTTTAGATTTTACACTGTTTTCCTTTTCTTCTATGCAGCGTCTTACTTCGTCTCCTGTTATGACTTCTGCTCCCGTACACACCTTCCTTTTTGTTACTTTTTTTGATAGATCGGATTGTTTAACCGTAGCCAATATCAGTTCCTCGAAGTGGACATTATTTTGAGATACTTCTTGATTTAAACCGGAGGGGCCTGGTTGCTTATTATCGTCACTGTTATCTATTTCCAGGTGTTGATGTTCTTCCCATCTTTTATAGGCCACAGGATCATATTACTCTTTACTTATAACACTCGAATTATAAGGATAAATTCCGGCTTTCCTGAAACCGCTGCAAATTATCTCAGATTCAGGTTGTTTCCATATTAGGCCTACTAAGGAACTGAATTTTTTCATGGGAATTTTTCTTCCTTCATTGTGCCTCTGCCACTGAAACAGTTCTTGATCGCATTTTACTTTTAAAGATTTGAAAACACTTATATCAAGAGGTTGTAAAATATGAGACGAATGGGGCGCTAATTTCAGTATGGTCACCCCATTGTCTCGAGCTAGTTTGATCAACCTTTCATCCACGTGTGACACATGTCCGTCATATACATATAAGCAAGATGGGTCGTTCAGGGCCAAATATTTCTAATAACGATTTTCGTAATATCTTAGGAAAAGATTAGATTCCATCCACCCATTAGTAGTCGCAGCGTATGTCGTTTCACGAAATGATTCTGATGGAGGAGCAACCCACTCATCCCACATATTCTTGGCTTTAAAGATTTGAAACCATCAGCGCTAACAGCCATCAATGCTGTGGTATTTTCTCTTCCACTTCCTGCAGTAGTCCTTGATGAAGGAGCTCCTCGTTTTCCGAGAATTTTAGTTTTAGATGGATCATGTGAAAAGTTTGTGTCGTCCTAGTTACAGATCTGACGTGGTTTATCATGTAACTCAAGTTCATCTAACTGTTGTGTAATATTTCGAAATATTCCTTGATGATGAAAGGATCTAAGCACTTTTTTTCTGGCATATTCTAAAGATTTGGGTTGTTTTAAGTGACAAATTTTGTCTTTTACGAAATTCTAAAAACCAATCTTCACCTAGCCGGCCTTCTTTAGATGGAGTTCTAACTTCATTTCTAGTAACATATTGCTCAACTATATTGAAAATGTCACGTCGAGTTAAACCCCCAACCCCATTTTTCCATTGTCCTTAAACATTCGGCAAGGTTAGCTTCCTCTTCCAGAGAGATTGCCGTAGATCTTCCCATACTTAAACATTTTATACCTCTTAGCCCTCTTCTATGATAACTAAGAGTCATCTGTGGAATATCATATTTCTTGTGAGCACCATACTTGCTAATGACACCTCTACTCATTTCATCTAACGCCTTTTTGAGTTTCTCTTCATTATAGGTAGTTCTTCTTGTAGATTTCTTATAACATCGTACCATAATTTCCTAAAAACCGAAAATGTTTACCTCACTGGGCTGGGAGCAAGTGTGTAGTATACTACACACTTGGCCACCATATTTACTAAACACATGCCCCAGCATGAAATTTCTTTGGGGCAACTTGTTTAGTAGCTAATATTTTGGGGTTAAAGGAAAAATAATTTAAAAATATCGCCGTAACATTGAAATAACTTACCTTATTTTGCTTGTGCAGCTTTTAAAAATACTTATAATTAATTACGTTTCTATTCCGATTAGAATAGATAACATACCGGGAGATCGAGAAAGGTTGTCCGAAAAAAACTACTTTCTACAGAGAGTATATCAATCTTTACATCCTCCACCTGTCATGGTGCTGTCATGTATGAAATGAAGTTAGCAATTTCTGGTAGATTCAAAAGAGGAAAATAATTATGAAAATAAGAAGTTATTTGCAATCAGTTTTAATTACGGTTAATAATGGAATTAATTAGAACATTATTTGTTTTATTAACTAATTAGAATATTAAATTTTACAAAAATAAATTAACAAAATTAGTAATTAGTAATTACACTTCATGTTCGATATGAGCCCCATTATTGTTGATACAGCACCCTACTCTTCTTTCATGCTGTTAAAACCATTTTGTAGCTGTTGCACAGTTATATTTGCAGTAGCGGCAGTAATAGCATCCTTCAGTTGCTCAAGTGTGTGCATGGGGGTCTGATATATCGTGTTCTTTAAATGCCCAAAAAGAAAATAATCCAGGGGTGTCAAATCGGGTGACCGTGAGGGAAATGCAATGATACGATCGTCATAAAATTGTTGTATATATTGATTTGTTCGAAGGGCTGTATGTGCAGGTGCATTATCCTGCTGAAAATATCCCTGACGTAATTCATCATCGTGAAGCTGATTTATAAATGTGTTTAGAATTCTGATGTAGCGGTCAGCTGTTACGGTATCTTAAAAAAAATGGGACCAATTATGCGTCTTCTGGAGATGGCAATCCACACGCCAATCTTTATCGGATGCAGTGGAGTTTGTAAAAATTCACCAGGGGCCTCTGCAGACCACATCCTGTAATTTTGTTTATTTACGTAACCGGTGAGATGGAACCAGGCTTCGTCTGAAAAGAAACTTGAATCCAGCATTTCATCGTTATTTAAATTTTGGTTAAACCAATTGCAGAACTGCACACGTTTTTCATAATCGGGACGAAGTAATTTTTGCATTACTGAAATTTTATATGGGTGTAAATGCAGTTTTCGTCTTACTGCCTTTTGACACGTTCCATAGCTTAACCCTGCAATTACAAATTATAATAAATTTTATATGCAAAAATTTATAGTTTACAAAATACACACCTGTTTGTTGCGCTAACTGTCGTAATGGTTTTTTAGGGCTGCGTTCGATACGTGTCTGTATATCCTCTAATGTGTCCTGAGATAAAAGGGTTGTTCTTCCAGGAGATTTTTGTGTATCAACACTACCCGTTCTTTGGAAACGATGTACGATGCGCTTTACATGCCTGCTCAGATTATCGTAATCAAAGTCGACGTCGGGGAAACGATTAACGAATTCACACACAAATTTACTGAATATTTCCATTCACCATCATTTTCATTGCGTTGGCCATTGCGGAAATAAGATTCAATGATAAACTTGTTGTGTTCAACGGAATACATAACCTTAAATGTACAAACAATTATTACTGTTTTCAATTAATTGGAAACACTGTACTTACTGTAAACTTCGTTTAACAATCCTTAATTAGTATTGAAAAATACTATTTGTATAATAATAACAGCGTCCAAGAATATAAAGTGTAATTAAGAAACCTAAACACACGGAACAATCATAAACAAACAACGGAACAAACGTATTGCGCAGTGTGGCTAATATCACACTAGAAAGAAACATTGATAACTACTTAGAAGGTAGTTTTTTTTTGACATGCTTATTCGATCTCACGGTATATTAGTAACAGTTCTTATTACAGTAGCTCTAAAGGTTTTTATATAACTGGTGGATTGTTAGTACAAGTTTTAATGGGTGATTTTACATTTTGTGTTGCTTGGAAAATAAATCGATCAATAAAAGAAGATAAATCTCAGGAAAGGGTATAATGAGAAAATAGGCACCAGAGAAGTAATCCCAGAAACACGCAAAAAACATCCTGCAAAGGTCGGCGGCAAAAGTTGCGTGGTGTGATAATCTCCGTTTGGCTTTCATGTTATATATTAATAAAACGTAAAACTCATTTAAAATGATACGCTCATCATGAACTGTTTTCCAAGATAAATAAATGAGGAAAATAACAATATAGTATTAGTTACCAAGTAGGAGTAATCTAAAATAAAAGTGCTTTAGAAATAAATTTTATACAGTTTGATGCACAAGCTTTTTGATAAAGGTTAACTGCAAAAACAGAACGTATATCTTTACTGAAGCCATACCGTCATATATAACAATTACTACAATTATTTAGTAACCATTAAAGTATAGTTCAATCGTCTCTATTATTTTGTAAAATACAAAAGAACAACCGGCATATTTTATTCACACTCATATTATTTTTTTATATATTTATAAAATATAATGGACAAATTTAAAACTAATACGTTACGGTTACAGTTTTGTACAACAGGGAATTAACGAATGTCATTAAAACTATAACAAATTACTGCACTAATTTCATTTAAACCAAAAATAATAACCGCTGCAGTTTACTATTCATAATCCCGAAAATATATTCTAATTGTTCCTAAAATAAATTGAAATACGAGTACTAGATGTACATCTATTTCAGTTTGTTAATTCAATCAAGTTATGGTGAGTTTCAAGTTAATTTGTGTGTGGGAGGGATTGTAAACGGAGAAGAATATCTATGATTGTATAATGACGCAATAGGTTTCTTCACTTGTATGGAACTTATTTGGCAAAGTGTATTAATACTTTGTAACAAATTTAACCTTCTTGCTACATTCAAAACGATACGGTTAAAGTTAATTGAGTATTTGAGTGATACTTAAGAAGAGCTTTAACGTGCATATGTTTCACCGGAAATACGTCATCGATGTTCGCACAGCATTAACCCTTCATCATTTATCAATAAATACAAATAATAGCTAAACATTTTTAATACGTCTACCACACAACTATTAATATTTTTTTTAAATCATTCTATATAGGTTGGTTAATTGTAGTTACTTATTTCTCAAATAATGGGTGGTTATGTATGTGTTTTGACGGGTAATTTTGTGATTGATTTAAGCTATTCGTCCTTGGCCAACTCAAGTGTGCTACTTCGGTAGTTTAGAAATATAACTGAATTGTTTTGAAGTAAATTTGCTCATTTGGCTTAAGAGGAGAAAATACTAGGCTAATGTAAACAGTGAATACGTATATTGCAGTTGTAAAATATGCATAAAATCTATATTATAGAAGCACACTGCTGTTTTTACAACGCATTTTTCATAAGCTAAACCTATATTATTAGATAGTAAAAATAAGATCTAGCAGTAGGATTGTTTTTGTAAAATAATATCTAAGAAACGTCTTCCTAGTATGGGTTTTTTAAATTATAATAAGTTGGTCATAATACTATAATTTACATTTAATATAGACATTGTACAGTGTCTCTGGACTTTAAAGAGGGTAAATCTGGTAAGACGAATCAGCTTCATATCTCGGTTATTTGAACTATTAAAAAAAAGGTATGATTTAATCGGTCACCTAATTATTCCGATTTTAATTCCCAAATTATCGGGTTTGTCTCCAGAATAACAAATTAGTCACCAAGTTTTTGTTGCTAGACTATGTAAATACGATTACCTATTTATTCACACAGTCACCAGCAAATCTAACCGCTTGCTAAGTAATCAGATTTGTACCCAAATCAGCATATTTATCACCAAATTATTTAAATATAATTGTCTCTTTAATACTTCTGTCATCAAAAATACAATTATATCATCAACTATCTGCCATCATTTAAGTGGGGTTAAGTACCAACTCTAGGTTGCAATTAATTAAATGTTTATACCAAGGTATACCATTAGTAGATACGAAATGAGAACAATGTGAAACTTTGATACCAAAGTTATTAGGCTCAAATGCATAATCGCATAACGGTCTCGGTTGCGTACTCAAAAACCACATTGATGCGTAGCATACTAACTACCCAGTGTTGCAGCAGCGGTGTCTTGCGGTATGCATTGCAGACATGCTAGTGTTGTGCAATAGCTACAATTAACTTCCATCATTGAAAAAACGTCTTTGAATTCAAACGCGCGATTGCGCGAAAACAGCGCTCCAAAGTCCAAATTCAAACGTTGACTGCAAATCGGGAACAATCTGCTCGGTGCCCCATTCGCCTGGTATATCGCGTATAGCAAAGATAACCGATAGGCAACCGAATCTTGCTCTACATAGGTACAAATCAGAGCGTTCCCCGGAACATAGTTTTGAGCGTGTTAGCCGCGCCTTTGGTGCGGAAGGAAAATTTGATACCATCGTTAAAAAAAATAATCAAATTAAAATACTGCACTGAATTACATGCGAATTTCTTTCTGTGTTTATCTTGGTGGTTGGGTGGGCACGTGCCCTTGTGCCCTTTAGTACAAGCCGCCACTGAGGTATACCATTACTAGATACGCGGTATACAATGAGATATCTATAAAAACAGCTGAACTACTTACCTGTCTGAAAGAATAAAATAAAAGGATTAAATAAAACACATTAAAGGAACACTTGTAATAATTATTGAACTACACGTATGTAACAGACAAAATTAAAGTACCTTACATATTCTGAACATCTAAATAAACGAAAAAGGCGAAAACAAAGCAAAACTTACTAGCTATTGTACGATAACAGCCGGCTTCGATTTGGCAGGGCGTCCCCTCTCTTCCGTTTTTGGCCAATAGGCACATTCTTGGCCTCTGGTGGCGGACTCACTAGTTTCAAGCGAACTGCTAGCCCCACAATATGTTTCCATAGGTGCTGCTCATAAAATGCGGGACAGATACACTTCCCGTCTATCCAGGTGCCATTTTTAGCCAAAGCTACTTCCCATTTGCTGAGGAATCGTTCTTTGTAGGCGTTGAAGTTATCCCACTTGTTTTGGAATCCTTTCATTATTTCAGCCTTTCCACCAGGTGCTTCGTAATAATTAAAGGTCTCATCACTGCTTGTTAACATAATTTTCTTTGGCATCTTCGCCCACTGATATGATTCCGTCCAGTGTTTGTTTTAAAGTTATGGTTGGCGACGTTGCAAAAACTCTGCTTTGGGCTGTTGTAGACCACTGGTTCACCATCTCAGTACCAACGATCAAAAAACGTGATAATGCAAGACGCCCACGCAGAGTGTGTTTTATGATTCTGTTAAATGATTCCAGCCCGTTCTTTGTGGCTGGAGTACCCAGGCGAGCATCCAAATACCAACTGGGATTTTGCTGCAGCCACTGCTCCTTGGAGTATTTAATGAAACTGGACTCATTCTCCAATTTTTTCAAAAATGCTTCGGAGCCAAGTTGAAGATGTTTGGATCAATAGCTGAATGCAAAGAATCGATATCATTCAGTAATACCTTCTTACTCGTGTTCTTTGTAACTTGTTCTACGCGGGGTTGAATTTTCTTTTTCGTGTGTGCCCAGCACATCCTTACTGTAATCTCATCACCAAAAGTTTTTACGAAGACATTCCGAATGGCTTTGAATGCTTCATAGCAACACCTCTGGCTGCAGGTAATGCGAGAGTAGAGATGTTATTCTTTAGTGCCTTAAACAACAGTCTGAAGTTGCCGATCCTAAGCAAAACCGGTAAAAGCTTTTATTCTTATCCGTACTTCCAAGGACAAAGACTGGAAATCCTTGTCACAATAATTTATATGTGGCATCTGCATGAATCACTTTTACGTCGCGAATCAATTCCATCAAAAATTTGATTGAAAGTACAAATCGGAACTTCGGTGAATCATTTTCTTCAAGTATGATATATGCAAGTACATAAACTTCATGTACATGTTCAGGCATGGTTGAGTGGCAAAGCAACCAAGCTTCTAACTCACTGAGACTAACAGTTGATAGTCCATATTTAGAGCGATGCCGCCCATGTAGGTAACTTCCTAGCTGTGACATTTTGGGTACGGTAATGCCTTTAGTTTTCGTTAAGTTAGTTATTATAGCTCTTGGATTCAGATGTAAGTCGAACAGCTTATTTACTTCTTCCTTGACTTTGTCGCTTGTCCCATAATTAAACTGCCATTTTAGTTCATGATCATGATCGGATTCTGTACGATACATCAGAAGTGCATCTGACGCTGCTTCAAAAAGAATATAAATCTGTGCTTCACATGGAGGTCCCTTATGTTTAACTGTGTTGCACCTATATTATTTCTGCGTCCCTTCTTCTACTTCGTGCGTACGTAAGAAAGACCAGGTACTTTCACCTTTAATAGCTTCTTCGGCATCTTTTACGCCCTCGAACCTTGCGAAGTATTTCTACACCTTATTTTCTGATCGTTTCTTCTTCGCTGACACAATTTCTTCTGCCTCCCAGTCGTCTTCTTCTGAATTGAGTAAAGGCACTTCATTTTGTGTGAACGTTGACGCTGAACTTATCGATGGAATTGCTTCGTCGAAACAAGGGTTTGAATCCATATTTTCAAACAGACACCGCTACTACCGGAAATAACTAGACAGAAGAACATTAACCATCATACTGGTCGCTCGCCACATTATGCCAGTTTTACCCCTGCCATCTGGGAAGTTTTCGTTGAATTTCAAAATTAATTCAATTAATTTGGCAACACAGCCTATTGCCTGATAAACAAAAAATTAACTGTTTTAGCTTGATGGTGACAGCATGGAAATAAAACGCAGATTATTATTAGGTGCCGATAGTAGGGACCGCGGTGGTCTAGTACGAGAACGCATTGGCCACTCGAGGTCACAGTAAATGCAGTCGCTCCGTTGGGGCGATCGAATCCCGACTGGGGCAACCGCATTTGCTTAGTTAAGTTTAGGGTGCATGTTGCATGAATGTTTAGTATGTAAGGGACGCCCGCATCCCCCTGAAGTAATGCGAAAACGGTTCCGGGGGGGGGGGGACGGAAAGGTGCCGATAGTAATTTATTTGGTGACAAATCTGTTATTTTGACAATAAACTTAATATTCCGCATAGCAAGGGAGGTGCTTAAGTGACTATTTTGCATACAGATTCTCAGAAATCCGGTGACAAGTGTTTGGAGACAATTGTTTAAATCTGAGACAAACAATATTTGCTGGGATTATTTCTGTTAGTTAGAGGATATCATTTGGTGACAAATGTGTATTTTGGTGATTGTTTTATTTGTTCCCTTAAACAAATTATTTTCGGACAGATTGTTACAGACAACGCCACCGTTGTGTAGCCGCTACCAAAAATAATTTTCGACTATGTCAACGGGAACAATTATTTCAAATTACTATAAGAATTTATTTTAATAAAATTAAACATTGAATGTTTCTTTGCTTGGAACTTTTATTCCTCATTTTTAAAAACCGTTTACACTAAGAGTTCTATATATTTATAAAATTGTTGTGAATTTAGTCCGTGAGTTCAAATTAATACAATGTTAGCGTAAAATGTAAAGTACATCTCGCTGAAATCACATACTGGAAAAACAGAATTACGCCGATGCTGTCCGTCCAGATATTTTTAAATATGACATTTCGCATTTACATATTAATTTCTGCTAACTGTTATCAACCGTGAATTTACTTCGTTTAAACCAGTTGTAAAATAAGGTAAGAACCCGATTGACGAAGAACTGCTATTATATTCAGTAATGGCATGAGGCAACTACATTGACTAATGAGTTGAAGGGAAACATTGCCTATAACAATCTGTCTAAAAATAATTTTTCTAATACCTCAAATAACGAAGATGTTAAACTGATTCGTCTTATAGTCGGTTCCAAATTTTTATGTACTTCAAGGTCGTGCATCTGAAATGTTCGAGACGTATGGATATACCATCCGTTTCACTCTCATTAGTGCCCATTTACCTATTTGCGTTTCGAACGTAGGTCACTAATACAAGTTCAACTTGTGTCCCTTTCTGGCTCACGCGTCAAAGAGAAACAAAAGAAACAGGGGTAGCGCTATGCTTACTGCTTTAGCCGAATATCGGTACAGTTCAGTGGTGCGCCTGCACACACCTACACGCCAGACACCCGATCTTGAATACGCGAAACCGGCAAAAGTGGCCCGGAATTTTCAATTTCGATGGTAAAATACTCAAATAAATTTAAAACTAGTTCGTCATAACCTACGTGACGTTTAGGCATGATGGAAATTGAAAATATCACTTCTCAGTTCTACAACTTAACTTAAACTCGGTTTCAAACTAGAGACGTTCTCAAAGTCTTGCGTTTAACTAAATCACATATTTCTTTGAACTTATAATGTAAACTAAGATTAATAAAGATTACTTACTAATGATAATGCAAAAGACCATTAAAAAGCAATATCGTTAAGTGTAACTTAACTTTGCTGCAAAACTGGGTAATCTCTCTTAAGAGCTTAATAAGTTTTCTATTTGTATAGGTCTCGTCATCAGAAAAATAACAGCTTTGCGACAATATAATACTTAGCCAAGCGCTCATTAAACTGCAATAACAATTCATTATATAATTATGCTTCAAAATTTATCTGTATGCAATGTTTAAAAGATTTCGCCATGTTGCTGTTTACATTTTCGTCATCAAAATAATGTACAGTAAACGACTTCCAATTGTGAGAAAAATAAAACGCGTAGAACAATAAATGGAGAAAATAAATTACCTACTGCACTGGTCGGCGCCCGGCAATATCAGCGCACGGCATGTCCATAGCTTAGTACGTACAGAACCTCAAGTACATAAAAATTTGGAACCGACAATAGCAGACTTGCCCTGTGTTATATCTATTTTCTTGGAGAAATTTGAAATAAGTGTCAATATAACGCACACATACCAAATACAGTTTGTCTTGTAATGTAGTAAACAGTTTTGTTTACTTTTTCAAAATGTAATTACGAGACATACATAAATAATCAATATACCGTTTACATTTTCAAGCATATTTGGATATGCATTTTGTTTACGCCATGGGAGCTCTGTTGCCGGTGTTCCCTAGCATCGGCAACAATTTACCCAAACACGAATACCTGGTGGACATTCATTGATTCAAGTACGACAACGTTTAAAGCAGAATGCCATATACATGTGTATTATTGAAAGTTAATCGTTTAGCACAAGGCAAGATAGATGAAGAGGAAAATATTATAAAAATTTGTAGAGCGATATTCTCGTATTGATGTACGAAGAATTTCACAGATCAACGTTTCTCGAATAAGTCTGGCGAACATTACACGAAAATTGATTATACGAGGTTTGTAAATTAAGTAATAAGACTGGTAGCGTAGCGATCGATCTGGTAACACTGGGGTCGCGGGAGTGGAAGGGGCGGCAGGTGAACATGCGATACGCCTTCAGTACAAGTTTGAACTCGTTAGAGTCATTTGGTTGTCCATAGCGATTTTTTTCATGAAACAGTTTTTTCTAGTGCGTTCTGAAAATGAGTGACATCAATTTCGAGCAACGGTGTGCTATCAGGTCATGCGTGTGAGACCAAATATCAAGAACAACTGGGTGCGCCTTGTTATTCTTGAGCCTCGTGACTTTTTCCTCTTCCCGAGACTGAAAAATCACGACAAGGGACGTCAATACTGGAAAACATTCAAGCGGCTGTAACCGGCCAGGTGAATGCTATTCCTGTATCCAAGTTCCGGCAGTGCTATGAGGAGTGGAAGAACCGTCTCCAGCGCTGTGTGGCAGTTGCTTTGAAGGAGACAATGTTGAATTGCAATTTTATTCGAATAAAAAAATTGAAAAATCAGTCTCATTACTTAATTTACACACCTCGTACCCATACCATATCCAATTAGTTCAACATCTTCAACCAAAGTGATATAAGTATCTACACGTTTAGAATGTTCTGATTTGGTATCTTTGAAAACGTCCGACTGCATCATTCAATTTTGTTCACAGACGACGCATAATTTACAAGTGTTGAAATAGAAAACAGAAGAAACTACCATTTATAAGCTTCCAACACCGATGTTGTAAACTTATGATGCAGTATAATTGGAAATCAACAATAAGTAACCGTTACAGTAAATATTTGTAAAATAAATTTCCAGCTATCTTGCAAGATATTCCTCTGCAAACACGAATTCTATCAGCATGACAGAGCATCCCCAGACAACGTAGTATCTCAATCAGAATTGCCCTAACCGATGGATCCGTGGCTACGGTGCACGTGAGTGAGCACCAAAATCTGATGATTTTATTCCATATTTACTGGTTTGAAGACAGCTGGAAAACATGTTATATGAAATAAAACAGCACACGCGGAGTAAATTAATTCAGTGAATTTTAATTTAAGTTTTTCATAGTCTTCCAGTTTCGATAAGTCAAACGAGCAACTACGTTGAATGCGGCCATTCTGAATAATTGTGGGAGAATCCAATTACAAATGTAAAATGCTGTGTTAAATTTATTCAATAACGGTCGTACGTATAGAAACTTTACACGCTTATAAGCGTTGCTGATTTGATAAATACAAATACAAATTGCAGACGCTCAAGCCGAAAAGTAAGACTACGGCGGTCGTACTCGAGTAAAATTGAACGTTTGCGTTCTTGCGTCTAGTATCTGTGCAAGGGGTAATTGTAATGTCGGAAAGATTAATCAATTACTAATACATATCTTGCATTCGCTTTTATTACCTACATTAACATATCTTCCACGTGTGTAATTCTTCTGTTAGTACCATCATTACTCTGTAAAATCAAGCAAATACCAATAGCTTTATGCAAATGACCCATAATCACTTTAAAAATAAGAACGTAAGATATAAAGTCGCGGAGTACTGTAATAGCATATATTACATCTGGGGTTTTTTTTTGATAATTTACCGGGAAAAATATTTCCAAATCCTGAACTTTATTAAAACTAAGTAAATAGTAGGACTTTAGTTGGACACATAAGGAAAACGACAGTTGTTTTGGGAAGTATTTATATCATATGACTGATTTTATTTATTTGATTTCTTTTAGACCAATGTGTATTTTATATATCATTCATAATAGTCTAGTACAGGGATGAGCAACCCGCGGCCCGGCTCACTTTTTCGTGCGGTCCGTCAAAGCTTAACTTTTTAAATATATATTTCTATGTGTAAAATCAGAAAAAAGGCCTTTCAATTACAAAAAATATATGGATACATTTTAAAGCAGTTCCCATTTCATAAAAATTGCACTTTTGAAGAAGCCATTCACAAAAATCGTGCCTACGTACATAATCCGCTGGTTGTAAACATTGAACGCGTTGAACGTGGTAAGGGTGTAGTCCCTGATGCCGCAAAATCGGCTAAACAGTAGAATGGGAAACGCCAGTTTGTAACGCAAGTCTTCTAGTGCTAACACTAGGACTTTCCTCCATTAATTCCAAGACATACTGTTCTACATTAACAACCCTTTCTGCTCTTGAACGACCGCGATGATGGTTTTGTGGTTGATACGTGCCATAATCCCGTAACTGTTGGACTGTTCTAGTAAATGTACGGCTGTTTGGAATGCGGCGCTGAGGATATCTGTAAGTGTATTTGCCTCGCCCTTAGAGCGTTTCCTTGAGCTTCCCCGTAAATAAGAACATCAGTAAGTTCAATGTTCGTAAAATTTTCCATTTTGGTAGAAACACTGCTTGCCAGCTTCAACAACAGACTGAATAGAAATTACTGACCTACCTAATAGTATTGGTTTGTGGCAGGCGATAAGAAATTTTTTTGCACTTCTATCTTACTCTCCTTTGCATAACATGTCTTTGAACTCAAATTTTTGTTATTATCCTGCGGTACTCAAATAATTTTGGGTCAAATCTTCATTATTATTTTCTCATATCTTAAGGGTCCCACTGCCAAAGAAATGTTTTTTCTAGTTTGTATATATTGTAATCTACCATCAGATTTAATATTTGTACTTATTTCTGATACACCCTGTATATCAATGACTATATAGAAATATACAAATGAAAAGTGAATATTCATTTAGTCTTTTATTGTTGCACCTTTAAAGTAAACAATTTGCTTCTGTGCAAGAAACAAAATACCCTTTTTACCGCGTAAGAGGTTTCTGCTAGTGACTAAAGAGATATTTAAAAATGTACTCATTGATTAATTAATTTTTGCTTATGTGTATAATGTATACATTTAATTAAAAACGGGATTGTAAGTATAATTACAATTGTATTCAAATGATTTATATTGTACCCATTAACAGAAAGAAAAACTCGGCCAATAGCAGCATATCTAACTTTAAATGCTGTACCAGAATATGACCAAAAAATCAAATAAATCATGACTATAGAATATGAAACAATACTAACTGGAGTATTTTCCATTAGTGGTTTGTGGTTACTGCAGATAGTAAACAATTATTCAAACATTGATAAATCAATACGAAGCTTTAGAAAACTAAGGGCTGTATAAAAAATCCCGTCGAATGAGGGCGTAGTCAGTTTGGTGGTTGATCAGCTAGCCACACGTCGCTTTACCGTGATTTTGTCATTGTATTCAGTTGTATAATAAAGCGCTAAAATAAACACTCTGTTTGAAAATCCCGCTAAGTGCGCTGTGATTCGTTTTCTTCATACTAAAAACGGAAACGCTGCGAAATTTACCGTCAAGTATGCGAAGTTTATAATCCAGTCATCATGAGTGAAATATACAGGCCAGACACTGTTGGAGAAATTTCAGAAATGGCCGAATAAACGGGCATTATGAGTAACGAGGTGAGAGACCTTTTGTTCTCGATTACGATCTGTGGAAAAAGTGAAACTGATGGCAATGAATACCTGAATGACATTGTGGTTCGCGACGAGAAATAAGCAACAATCAGTGGAAGCAAGCGAGTTCCCGCAAAGCCAAAAAGTTTAAGCAAACATTCGAGAACCGAAAGCCCATGGCTACTGTTTTTTAAGACAGGAAAGGCGTATTGTTGGTTGATTTCCAGAAACGTGGTACAACAATTTCTTGCAGACGTATATGATGACGCCTTAACAAAATTGAGAACGGTGATTCAGAGCAAAAAACGAAGATTGATGACCTCTGTAGTCGTGCTTTTGTAGGATAACGCCCGACCACATACGGCGGCTCGCACTGTAGAACTCATTGAGCAATCCAATTGGAAAATATTTAACCATCGTCTTTACACTATACAGTCCTGACTTTGCTACAAGTATCTGTCACATATTCCTCCATTTCTAGGGGTTTTTAGAACCCGCGACCGTTTTATCTACGACGATGACGTCAAAAAACGGTACACAATTGGGTTCCGTCACAGGCACGATGTGATAAGTGAATAAAGTCGAATGGTGACTATGTAGAGAAATAGTTTAGGAGTGTATTTAAAATTTAAGTATACTACTTTTGCGGCCGATCGGTCCACAGTTTCCATATAAGCCTCATACAACATGTAATCTTAAATTTTCTTAATCATCCTCTATTATGGTGTCCATATCAATATAGTTATTTAAATTGGGTGATTTTTTAATAAGTTTTAGTGTTTTTGAAATAATTTTCCAAATAAAAATCCTATAATTTTTCTATTAAAAATTGTGATCATCGTTTTAAAATATAAAATTAGCATAATCCTATCGTCGATATGATTTGATGAGATGATGAGATTTTTAAACAAAGTTTCTTTCATTGAGTTCTCTTTGCCACTAAAATTAGCGTAATTTAATTTTAACCTTCGCGGACGAAAATAGCTTGATTAGCGGCTGTTATCCTCCAAAATCGAATTTTCAATTTGCTATGTTATGATAAACGCTTCTAATTTGAATTAAACAGGCCAAGTAAAAAAATTTATAAATTTGCCTCCTTCGCGTTATGAAATTGAAAATTCCACATTTCTGGGGGCGAATGAGTAATGAGAACCCGCAACGTATTGTGTTTGGGCAGAAAAAAGGGCGTTCAATTTGTAAATTGCGTTTGTAGTGCGCGTATCTTTGTGTATGTACAGTTTCTTTCCGCTTTGATTATTACCTCACTGTAATTCAAAGTCGGACACAATGGCGGTTTTGACGTCAGTCCGCAAAGCAAACATTCTTTGATTTCTGAGTCGGTTTGTTTGGGTAAGTTTTAGTAGATACTAGTTTGCGGATACCACAGTGATTAAATTACTATTTTTAGATATAACAAAATATATTCACCGGCATTAAAGAGATGGCTGTAGGCTATATTAGCGTGTTTTGAAAGGGAATCCTATATCTGTATTTGATTTCGAGCGAGCGCTGTAATCAATGTGATTGGGAATCTTGGATAATCAATCTGCCCTTTATAGTTACTATATTAATTAAGTACATATATCTGTTCATATTTGGAATGCGATTTCGATATTGTATGATTATGTCAACATTATAATTAAATTTAAAACCATCCGTTTTAAAATATTTAGGAAAGGGTACATCTTAGGAAAACCCATTTTAATTGCAATAATAAAACTAACAGTTTCGACCAGAACGTGGAGTGCATTTAAAACTGTACGGAGTTTAATTAAAAAGTGTAGCGAAACTAAGTTTATGCATCATATTTTAGTTAGAAATAGATATGTCGAATCCAGAAGATGTAATTCTACATTTCATGAAAAGGACATCCACTTCATGAAGCGGTTCCTCGTACTGTAAATTCAATGCTTTCCGCCACCTGGACAAAAATCCCACCCATTTCATGAAGTGGAACCCATGCTCTTCCAGATGGTGAAATTATACGAGACTACAGCATTTGGATAAGCATATTGTCCATTTCATGAAAAGGTGTAATATTGTTGGGTCGCCGCAAGTGGGTGTCCATTTCGTGATCCCTGTTTTCGTACCTATAGCTATGTAGTGAAGTGGTAAGAAAAAAGGAATTTTTGTTTTATTTTCCTTTATTATACTAAAAAAACAACTATACTAGTATATGTATGTCAAAAAATAAACATTAAACATTCAAACGAAGACCAAACACAAATATTTGAGGAATACTACAACACTGTATGTTGTAATGAAAAACAAGAAACACAATCATTTACATTAAACGCCGTATTTTCTCTGCCGAACGTTTTCGACGTTCGCAGGCTGCTTCTCTCTCATTTCGAATGGATCTCATTATTGTCACATTCATTATTTGTTTCGACTATGACAGAGTCAAGTATCCCTTCATCTTTATCATCTTCTCCATTTCGCTTTTCATTTGGTGACTTGCCACTGTGATCAGTTCCGCTGTCAGTTGTTTTATTCCGCTGCGGTAATTCTTCATTAGCAAGAGTATCCAGGTCTTCTTCATTCACTAACCGTTCTAGGACTTCTTTCGGCATTTTGGAAGTAGTGAAACCCACGCGGGGGTTATGGCAAAAAAGTGCTTTATAGGGAGATCGCCCGATAATTCGATGATGGGAAATCTTTCTTTGCTATTGCACGAAATGGAGCTCGATTGACCAGTGTGTTGAATCATTATCGAACATCCAAGATCTGATCATGTTCTCAATGTCCTGATTACCGCGCTCGATGCTGCCCTAACTTTGTGGATGACGGGGACGCCCATTTACGATTCAGGCCACCATTCTTTCAATTCCTTGATTATCTAGTTCACAAATTCACGATCGTTATCTTTTTGTAAGATGCACCCCGCACCCCCAAAAGTTAGGAAAATTTTCAGCAGTTGAGAAGCGCCCTTTCGTCTCCAAAAGCCCCAAGCAAACGAATTTGGTACTGTGATCTTGGTATTTCAATATCCACTTGAATTTGCCATCCGGAAGATACTGAAAATCGATAAGATCTGTCTGTCCTATTTCATTAAAATATTGTTGTTATTGATGTTATTGGCTTCACGACAAGTTTACGAGACATGCTTTTCTTCTCATTGCACAATTTGCAGCTTTTTAAATCTGCTTCAGTGCAAGGTGTAGGCACACAGTATTTGATTTTTGCAGCATTTCTCATCTTTACATTTCCGCCATGTCCCGTTGAAACGTTTGTTTCGTGACACCGATCACAGAGGTGTTCGTATGCTATCTAATTTCAGTGTCTTCAATTTTGTGGCAAGCAGGTAATACCTCCTCCTACTCTTCTGGCGCCTGGAATAAATAGTACCTATCTTATATAAACTTTTGTTGAATTTGTACCAGGAGTAGACTAGGAATAACTTACGATTTCGCTTTGGCACATAGAATTTCTTCAACAACAGCAGCTTGTGTCTCTTTGTAGAATGACTTTTCTCCTGATTGTCTTGAGTAATATTGCTCGATTTCATTGAAGAAATTGTCTTTAGCGTCGTACTCCATGTCACACCAATAATTAGGTAATGAGAAAAGAACCCCGAAATGAAAACAAACCTCAACAACTCACCAAACAAAACACAACTGTTAAAATGGAACTGTTTGACAGGTGGTGCGTGTTCATATGACCTTTATACGAATTGGACATCCATTGGCGACGACGCTACAATTATTATCCCAAATATTATTTTCTATCCCACTTTTTCATGAAATGGACAGTTTGCTTATCCAAATGCTGTAGTTTCGTATAATTTCACCATCGCGAAGAGGATGGGTTCTACTTCATGAAATGGATGGGATTTTTGTCCAGGTGGCGGAAAACTTTGAAATTACAGTATGAGGAGCCGCTTCATGAAGTGGATGTCCTTTTCATGAAATGTACAATTACATCTTCTGGATTCGACATATACACCGTGAATTTGCCTAAACGAATCAACTTGATAGATAAGTTATTAGGAGAGGACCTCAGTGGGGCAGTGCGAGTACGCGCTGTAAGTCAAGGTCACAATGAAATTCGGTCCGATCGGCTGTGTGGTCGAACCCCAGCTGAGGCGACCGTATTTCACTTATTTCACTTAGGAAAGGGTGCATGTTGCATGATTGGATAGTATGTAAAGGGACGCCCGCACCCCCCCCCCTGAACTAATGCGAAAGCGGTTCCGGGGGGGGGGAGTATGAATGAATGGAAAAAAGATCGGTTATTAGAATAATTAAAAAAGTGGAGCTTAGACAGATTACAACAGGCAGGTATTTTAAAACTATTGCAACAAGAATGATTATTTGTACAAATTCCATATTCAACAATTTTTTCAAATATTAAAACTTTTAATATATGTTTGAATTCTGTTCTCTGTAACGCCTCAAGAATGAATTTCTTTTAAGGGGTGCCACACAACATTTTAAAAAAATATTGTGAATTAGATTGACCAGTACAAATTAATCCGGTATCAGCGTAAAATCGAAAATAAATCAGCAGTACATCTAGCTGGGATCACATACCAGGAGTAATTCAACAGCTCTACCATAGGTCAATAATATGGGAAAGATACTTTTAAATGATGTATTTTCCATTAACTGATATCGATTAAAGTCATTGTGGCGTTAATTTGGCCAGTTTAAACTCATTTTTAATTAAATAAAGAATCGTATTCCCTTATCAACCTTCTTACATGGAGTAACTATATGACAAAACTACTTTGGTAGATGGGTGGTTATAGTCTCTACATAGCAAGCGAATACGTTTCCTTTTTAACTTTTTCTGTTGTAATTTAGTTTTCTTTTTGTTAATATTAGCAGTATTTTCAATTTATGTCCTCACCTAGTATTGTTAATTAATAATAAATTTATTTTGCCTAATGACTGTAATCCAAAGCACCTTATGCAATCTA
>JABXWE010035632.1:0-26455 GCA_014611495.1 Limonius californicus
TATATATATATATATATATATATACATACATACATTTATACAAATATGTGAAACATGTCACATCTCCAAAGGAAACGAAAAAATAAAGGTGTTGGATAGCAAAACAATAGAATAACATTTACGATGTATATTAAAATTTGACAAACATAAATACACATACGGCACAATCCTTTAAACACTGAACAAACATACAACTAGAGAAACCAAACTAAGATTTTATGAATACCATAGCAGTCCTAACTCTGTTGCACGGCACTAAACACTAAGTTCTTACACCAAAGGATAAATCCAAGATACAAGCTTCTGCGATGAAATTCCTCTGACGAACTATAGAAGTTACTTGAAGATACCATATGAAAAACCAAATGATACGAGAGGAATTACAAGTGCAAAACATAAACGATACAATAACAAACTACAGGAGACGAAGGAGTGAACATACAGAAATATTGGAAAAAAGATCACAGATATGCAAAACATGTATCAAACTGTGTATCAAAAGGAAGAAGAAGCATAGGCTGGACCAGGAAAAGATGAAAGGGCACCCTAAAGGAAGAAGAAGATGTGGTATAGTCAGAGCGAGAGTCAGTATCAATGCAGTGAAACCTCTTCTAGTAGGAAAAGGAAAAGGAAAATACACAATAAAGGGGTGTTCTTATTAGAAGAGTTTCATAGTGTATTAACCGTAAAAAGTATTTATATATTTTGAAGATAAATTATTATCACCCTGGTAATATTAAAATTGAATGCATGACGAAATGTTTACGCGTGCTTACTACACAAAAATCCCAGCGGAGGATTTTAAAACGGATACATACTGATTAAACTAGTAGGCGAAATTATTAATATGAAAACTGTCCATAAGGAGGTGGTAAAATAGAATATTATTTACCAAGGGAGAGGAAAGCATTATTTTCCCAAGATGTAACGTTGAAGCCCGAGAGCTACAAATACGCCGAGGGAAAATGGCGTTCTCTCCTTCACTATATGCATTACTTTTTCCACGGCCGCAATAATAAAAGTAACAAAGAAATAAGTTTATTGAACAAAATAAACCGTAAACCTGTTACGTCCCACTACTGGCTACAGGCCACTTCTCTGCAACGTGTTGTTCCTCAGTTTAACGTCGAATTCGAACGATAGAAATTCTAGAGAGGGTTTTTAGAATTAGATCCCACGGCCGCTAACCGAATTGGGAAATTATATGTGGTGGGTTATAGCACAAGATTATACGCTACTTAGTAATTCTACGAATGCGAACGCTCTGCCAAATGAGCTATCGCCACACTTATACGTTGAATTGTTTTCATGTAACCAATACCAGCCAAATTTGCGTAAACAAGTTTGAGTTTTGAAATGGAAAACGAAGAATCGCAAGAAATTCTTGATATTTTATTCATTACCTACGAAATCAAGAAAAGTGTATCAAAAAACAAAAGGGTATAAGACTTCCATGTTATGGGTTCAATATTCCATAAGACCCGTCAATGATAACATAGAACAACATAATCAAGTATGTAGAACGCATCAACTTTTTTAACGTACATGCAGTTGTTTTCATATACCGAGAATCTCTGGCTATTAAATGGGGGTAATTTAGATACCGTGTTACTACGACAATGTGACAATGTCAGTAGCGTACATCAAGAAAATCTAATTTAGTATTCTGTCATCATCAAGAAAAAGTGTAAGTTAGCAACTATAATACTTACATACACGTTTTTTACAATTACTTTGTAAAACTTTAAAATTCGTACAGGTACATTTAATTAATTTATAGTTCGTGAATATACCAATTTTCGCATTTCTTTTGGTTAATTTTGTTTTATTGAAAATCATACCCACAGATACAAATAAAATAAATTGTGTATAGGATATGATTGTGGGGATATCCGAATACTCGGTTCCGCACAATTCTGCCACTTTAACCCTGTTTGAGGTAATTAGTGACGTGGCGCACTAACCCAGGGGGACCGACGGTTTTAGGTACTCTCCGAGGCACCCTACCCATAGATATTATAATTTTTCACATAACCTTCTGCTTGACAGATGACAGGATACTAAATTAGATTTCCGTGATGTAGACCACTGCATGTCAATGTAAAGAATTCAAAATTTTAACAAGGGTCTGATTTTTATTTCTTCTTCTTCTTGCCTTATTGAGTCCATTTCTGAACATATGCCTCTTTCATGGTATTCCATCTATTTCGATCCTGGGCGGCTCTTATCTGGTGTAGGCCAACCGTCCTCTTGACATCGTCGGTCCATCTTGCTTATGGTCTTCCCCTTCCTCTGTGTCCCAGGTATGGTATCCATTGTAAGATGACGTTGTTCCATCTTTTATCTTTCATGCATGCCAGATGTGCAGCATAACTCCATTTTAGCTCGGATATTTCCTGTGCTATATCTTTCACTTTCGTAATTGTTCGTATCCACTTATTGGTTTTTCGATCTTTTAAAGATATGTTAAGCATTTGCCTTTCCATAGCTCTTTGTGTGACGCGCAACTTTTCCATACTTCATTTTGCGATTGTCCAAGGTTGTGCTCCATATGTGAGCGCCGGTAGCACACATTGGTTAAATACTTGAGATCTTAGGTTAATTGGGATTTTCTTGTTTTTGAGTACGTATGTAGGTTACCAAAAGCTGCCCACCCTAGCCTTCTCCTTCTTAGTATTTCATTGATTTGTTTTTCCTTGCTTATCATGATTTCATTGCCTAAATAGATATATCGATCTACGTTTCCTACCTATTGCGATATTAAAAATGTGTATTTGCGGGTCTGTATGGCACATTACTTTTGTTTTTTGGTAGTTCATTTCGAGGCCTATTTTTTTTATTCACGTGCTAATTCTTCTAGCATTTGTCCGAGGTGCTCTTTGTTATCTGTTATTATCACAACATCGTCAGCGTAACTATGGTTGTTGAGTCTTCGGCCATTAATATATATTCCTTTGTCGTTCCAATCCATTTTTCTGAATACATCTTCAAGGGCGAGTGTGAATAGCTTCGGTTAAATCGTATCTCCTTGCCTTATTCCCCTCTCTAGTTTTATGGGTTTTGTATCTTCGTGCATTTTCATGGTTGATGTTGCTGTTTTATATATGTGTGTCAGGAGCTGTGTGTAACGGTGGTCTATTCTTGCATTGTTAAGTGCCTTTTCTATGGCCCAATGTGCTACAAAATCAAATGCCTTTCGAAAATCCACGAAAGCAAGGTAGATATCTAGGTTGCACTCTCAACATTTTTCAAGTAGGATTCTTATCGTTAGTAGATGATCGCTGGTACTATATTCTTTTCGAAATCCGGCCAGTTCGACGGGCTGGTAATCATCAAGTTTGTTCACCAACCTATTTGTTAGAATTTTCCTGAAAAGCTTGTACACCTGTAACAGCAGCGAGATTGGTCTGTAATTTTCCAGATCCGATTTATCTCCCTTCTTCTATAATAGAATCACTATTGCCCTTTCCCAATTTGTGGGTATTTTTTCCGTTATTAGACATTCATTGAATAGTTTAGTGAGTTTTTTTAGTAGATCTGCTCCACCTTCTCTTAGCACTTCTGTCAGTATTTCGTCCTCTACTGGGGCTTTGTTATTCTTCATTTTTCGTAGGACCGGTTTTACTTCGTCTGTGTTAATTTCTGATATGTCTTCGGAAACTACGTTCGTGATTTTAGATCTGTTTTATCTTTCTCTATCCTCCTCTTCTGCTACTTTTGTGCTGTAAAGATCTTTATAAAACTTGTCTGTTATTTCGATTATTCTATCGCTATCTCTCGTTTCTTCGCCCTCATCGTTTTTTAGTTTAATGATCTGATATCTGTCTTGTTTTCTTCTTGGTCATCTTATGTTTTTGTTTTCTTCTACTATTTTTTCTATTTTAGTTTCATAGTGCTTTTTCATGTCTTCTCTAATTAGCTTCCTCGCTTCCTTAGAGGCCTTTCTTGATTCTTCATATCGACCTTCCTTGAACAGGGTTTTTCTCTCTTCTATTTTCTGTTTTGTGTTTTGGCATAGTTTGTCAGGTTTGGCCTTGGTTCGATGGCTACTTTTTTGACTGAGGTTTTTAGGATTGTAGTCAGTTTTTCATTCATTTCATCTAAGTTGTGCGTTTCTTCTTTATTTTCTGTAAGTTGTCTTTGAATATCGGCTCTATATAGTATTGCATCACTTCTTAATTGATGTCTGTCTATGTTTTGATTGTATCTTTTTTGTAGTTACCTTCTTTCGAACTTTTCGTTTATCCGTCGCTTCCGACATTGAAGGAACTGACTACACAAACGTCCTTAATAATTTGTTTTTTATTTGTTAATATGCAATCTATCTCGTTCTTTGTGGCACCATCCAGGCTGAGCCAAGTCCATTTTCGTTGCTTTTTCTTATAGAAGAAAGAGTTCATTGAATATAGCTTTTTGCTGGTCATATATTCAAGTAGGGTGTCTCCGCGTGCATTCCTTTTATCATAACTGAATTTTCCTAAATATTCTTCATCGTTATCTTTCCTTTTCCCCAACTTCGCATTGAAGTCGCCCATCACAATATTATATGTACTCTTATCTCTTTCTATGGTTGCGGTCACTTCTTCATAAAAAGATTCAACTTCTTCATCCGATGTAGGGGCGTAACATTGGATTATTTTCATTTTGCTTTTAAGCGATATTTTTAGGGTTATTGCTGCGACCCTGTCTGATTCTGCTTCATATTTTATGATATTTGGGGCCAATTTTATATTAACCATGAATCCTACGCCTCGTTGGCTTTCGTTTTCTGTTCCTTTGAAGTAGAAAGTATGTCCTGATTCTAAAGTGTTACATTTCTCTCCTCTTTTTCTCATTTCGGAGATACCAACAATATCCCAATGTATCTTTGTCAGATCATTTTCTAGGTCACACATTTGTGTTTCGCTCAGGAGTGTTCTTACATTTACCTAACGTTTCTATTGCTATAGTTCTGTGATTCTCTGTCTTCTTCCGGTGATTCGTAGCACCTCTGATTTGCTCTCTTTGCCCACTGCTGTCTTGGCTGGGGTAGGGAAAACCGCCGAGAACTCGGGGCCTTCTTAATTGGTTTCTTTCCTAGAAAGGGGGGTTTGGCTTTAAAACACCACGCTTGCCCGGCGGGTTGGTGAGTGTTTGAGTCAGCCGCCCATTGTGGGTCAGACGCTGTTCGTAGCCGTTCACTCTGAATCGGACGCTACTTGTGAGTTACTATGAGCGCCATTAATTCCAGAATTTAGAAGATGCCTACCATAGCCTCTCATTTAATTTAGCATGTGTACTATGGTGCTAGGACTTATAAAATACACAATTGGAGAGATGAATTTATTAACGTTTTGCTTTTGATAAAAATAATCGGTAACTATTTATAAAAAATACATAACAACGGTAACATAACAACCCCAGACGACCCGATCCGCACAACAGTACCGACACAGTTACCGGGATATGGTCGCTTAATAGCTTCTAGGAGCCATAAATGAGAGTGGGAGTCCGACTTAAACGTATATTGTTGTCTAGAGCCTAGATTGTCCAGTCCTCACTGATCTTTTATTACTTAATTACCCTTATCAAGCGTATTTAGTTGTTTCACATTTCCTAATTTAATATACTTCAGTATGTCACCATACATCCATATTTACAACATAAATGCGTATGCAAATAATTGAGGGCGACATTACAAATGCAAATAATACCAAAGTAATGATATGCAATAACAATTTAGAATTTTGGAATTGACAGATGTCCATAGCGGAGGGGTGTGTCTATTAAAGAGGTATCTAGTATGAGATCCTAATATGAATATAAGTTGATAGTGTTAGTTAGAAAATAGCGAAAGGTTTAGTATCAATATTATTAACAGTGCCGTATTATCATCACTGTCATTGATACTAATATTCAGCATTAGTAATAATATTAGCGCGCGTATTACTACTAATGGAAATGTGATTGCAAAGGCAAAATTACGTCAGATTTTAGTATCAGTATTAGTAATGATTTCATATCACTTATAGTATCCATACTATTTATATTGCCATTAATAACAGCGACAATGTTAATACTGGTACGAGGTGTAGTGTTAGAGCCTGTGTAAGTAAATGGTAAACTAATGTCAGTGTTGGTGGTAGTAGTCATATTAGCACACATTTTAGTAGAGGAATAACATAAATGCAGCTACTAATGCAGGTATTAGAACTACTACTAGACATCAAGTTAGCCTCAATTTAAATGTAAAGGTCAGTGTTAACATCGTTTTCCGATTCTTGTAGACTATGTTTAAATTGGTTTAAAATTCCCCAGCACCATACGTATCTACTTTGAAATAAAACGTTTCTATTCGGAATCTTTGCTAAAATGCTTCAAATCATAAAATTATTTGTTTATGGATATTCGGTGCGGTTTCGCAAATATATTTGAATTTTTCCGAGCTCGTTGGAAGGTGTTGCGGAATAAAGCGGTTGAAAAACAGCCATCTCAGACTATTCAATATGGAAATCGATTTCGCGATGTTATTACGACCGCTGGAGAAATGCAATTTCATAATATTACAAAAACACGCCATTGAGGACGTGACTTATGTAGGCTAGTAGCAGTCATGCAGGCAATTTCCAGGATTATCGGAAAGCTATACATAAAAGTTGATAGTTGACCTCTATAAACTTGGCTTTCAGCTTACAGAGTATAATAATTGAGACAAATGTGTTGGAAATGTATGTAACACTTGGAAATCGTAGAGAAGTCCGGGATTTCTCTATGTGGCCTCAATATATTACAGCCTTGCGAGTTTCCCAGCTCGCTGTTATTAGACATTATCATAAAGCGCAGGAAAACAAACAATTCGAAAGAACCCCCAAGTTTACATTCTAATGAGTGTAGTTTGAACCTAAAATTATAAGTCTGAAAAGCACGGAAGGAAATTCTGGATGAAGAGTGCAACTTATGAACTTCCGGAGTAGTTCGTTGAAGTGCATATTTGTCTTGGTCGGGCTTTATTAAAATTAAGTTGCATTATGTGGTTTTTGGTCTTACTTTGTTTTAAATCCACTATTTTATAAGATCAAAGCTCGTAATAACTGTTAGAAGTTATTCATTCCGGCTAAATCTTCTTTAAAAGCTTTTAGTATAATTTGACAAGGGTGGGGGCAAAGAATAACGACATACAGGGATTTTGGGTCGTTTTAATTTAATTAATTCTTTGAAAACTTTATTAAGGGGGAGAACTTGGGTAAGATACTTAAAGAAACATTCCACGACACTTATATTTCAATTCAAGCATGTGTACGTGAAATATTTGTAATAAAGTGCGCCTCTTGGTCAGAAATATATTATTTTACAACATGCACGTTAAAAGAGAAAATACGTCAGTGCCATATTCAACATTCAACAGCAAAACTCCATTATCGACCATTACAAATCACCATTTTCCAAACTGTGGTGGCACTAAATTGTCTGAATATTTTAATTCACAGCGGTTAAAATGCATTAGTGATAATTTACGACTACTATCGACTCTGATCTTTTGTTCTTTATGTGTGCGCTTTCACGATAAAAGACTTAGAAGTAATTGCTGTCTTTTTCTTTTCTGAAAACGTGATTCTGTGGACGCTAATCAAGAAAATATAAATTATATAATATGTTCTAATGTATTCACTTTCCCTGTAATTAGTTGACATAAATGATACTTTACTACTAGTACCTATTCTTCCTTGTAAGCTTGATTTTTCTACCTGTCCTCTTTAAAGGAATATTTCTCTATGATCCAGGAGTTGAAATGTCCACTACTGTCCCTGCTTAAAAATAATGCGAATACACCACTGAATAAGATTAAATTTTATGTATCAGAATTTCAGGCACGTCCACTGTATATAACAAGGTGTTTTTGGATAAAGTTATGTCCTTGCAGTTGGCACGCTGGAGGAAGCTCTGCAGCCGGACGTGCAAGAAGCAGCCCACGGGAACACTCCATCATAGTTGGCCATGTCCGGCCCAAATTACGCCCATACATCAACTCCGTCCGTCTGCTGCATTTGCTGCCGTGAATACCTAAGTTGGATCCGATTTAAATGGCATAAAAGTGGGATTTATGAAAGATGATTCTTAAACTATTCGAAATTTTAATGCGCTCTCCGAAAACGTTTACTTGAAATATCGCCCGCTTTGTCGAGGCGCACAACGGGAACTTTTGTTATATATTCGGGGCACGTGACGGGTGGATGCTCCAGTTTGGTTTCTGGAAAAAATAATGACAGGGGCGAAAATTAACTTTATGCAAATTGGCGCAAATAGAATCCGTGTTGGAATGAATATTTGTTAGTGGTTTGAGATTTGTACTAAGACATTAATTAGATGAATTAATTTCTGTCCAACATTTCTCGACTAGTTCAATTCCGGTCAAATACCTAGGTTAGGTTAGATTTTATGAGTGGAAATCTTGAGGTGTTCGACTGCCCACAGTAATTTGCCACCAATACAATTTCTCCGTTATAATTTAAATTTTAATATTCTTATAAGAAATGTAACTATAAATACAACCCGACCTGCCGAATGTGTACTTGTTAACAACGAAAAAGTTGCTATAGAGTAGAGCCATGTCAATTTTTACACAGTTTAATTCTGCCTTCTGTACTAACTATTTCAGCATAAGTATAATTTGCAAAAACTTTGTCGTTCTTCTACTGTCCCAAATTTCAAACTGAAAACTATTGCTTTTGAATAATTATTCTATAGAAAACACCTGTGCACTGAACCTGAAATAAACGAAAGCCAATTTTTATAGTATTCGAAGTATATTATAATCCCCACCACAACTGTGTTGCGACTGTAGTATTATTCTGACATTTAGTTTTCATATATGGTGTAAAACATAATAAATTTGTAAATAATTACACAATTTCAAGCAACAAAATCAGAAGTTACCTGACATAAAATTTAATTATGGTACTTTAAATAATAAATAATAGACCTTCGGTACGTGACATTTGGGTGCCTTATTTTTGGCGTTGCCGCTATTTTGGCGCTGCGCTTTTAGCGCCATGATCATTTGGCGCCAGGTCATTTGAACGTCCAATAACCCAATTGGGAACTAACACCATCATACTACATTTCAATGAAAGTTTGTTTTCAATTTGTGAAAATTAAGTTAGTATAAAATTCTTCAAATATGGTTTAATCGAAAGTTTAAGGAAAATAAAACTGATTGCAATCAAAAAATACAGCCTTATGATGAAGTACTTACAAAATTACAAAGGTTCTTAGGTGTTAAAACATTTCGAACAATGCCACAAAGGTATTCAATTTCAGTTCTATGACCATAATCTATGACAATATTTTCAACAAAACGATCATGAGTATCTTGGGGTTGGTTACCAACCAGGGATTTGGCCTTGCTATACATATTGCTATGTAATTAAAGCCATGGTATAAAACTAACACCAACTAGCTCAAACACAAAACTGTTATCTCAGGGAATTAAAGAAGTGTCTCTAGTCTTTACTTGTGGCTTCGTCTCGTTCAAAAGTTGAAAACGTTAAAAGAAACTAATAACACGTGCAAATTCTTACAACCCTCACGTTGTTTAATGTCACCGTAACTAGTTTATCTTTTATCAGCACCAACCTTTACACTGAAGTTAGGCACGCTAAAATGCCCCTAGACAGCTACTCATCTGGTTCACAACCTGCATTCACCTCCACCTGGTTGGTACAGTTCTCCATGGACTGCCGGCTCTCCCGACACATCGTACTTTACCATTCTTTATTTGCGACTATTAAAACCACATTTCGTTTGATGATGCTGTATTCTCTTTCCAAAAAAAAACAAAAACAAATGTAATCTATGATTTTAAATTTAGTTATCGTTGACCGGCGGGGAAGATGTTATTACGACACGGAAAACACGTCATGCCCCGACGACGATTCAAAAGTGAATAATCCAATTATTTTACAGAATTTAAAAACTTAACTACCAATGGAATTATAAAGATTATGACAGATGGGAAATCCGTCAAACTGTCAAATCCCATTTTTAAAAATACTATTAATTTACACAACAAATCATAATGAAACTTTTAGATTGCACTTTTGCCCAATTAGCATTTAAGCCCCCCCCCCTCCTATTATAATACCACAGCAATATATTCACACTTATGAACAAGTTAGACTAAATAAAAGTTTTGTAATAGTAATAATAAAACGTCATAAGGGCTGGCACTGTAACGGCCGTGTTAAAACGACGACGCCAAGACGGCGGCGCCCAAATGTCCTGCTTCGATTGACCTTCTTTTGCTTCAGGTACAATGGAGAGCTGTTTTCTGTAAAATTATTGAAAATTAATAATTTTAAATTCGAAATGTTTAATATTATGTGGGGCTCAAAATAGCAATGCATTATTTTAAGGGGCGGTAGAAAAATGCTATAGTCTTTCCAATTTATAATGACGCTGAATTAATAAGCACAGACGGCCAGGATTAACATACAGAAGAACCCCGATTATCCGGCACTCTATTACCCGTCATATTCTATTATTCGTGTAGCTCACGCCAAGCAAAATTCGCAATTTTGCAAGACGAAAATGTAGCGAAGCAATTGACCAAAAAAAAAAATTACTGAATACTTAAAATATAATGATACCATATATTACATAAATGTATATTATATATGTTATATGCATATGCAGTTATGCTATATTAAATATATACATTCCTGTAAACGTATATATTGGAAAACTACGAAAATAAATCAAAATTTACACAGATCCCCCCCCCCCACGGATAATGAAGGTTCTACTGTATTATAATAATTAACATGCCGATGTACAAGGGACTTTAGGTTTAGGCAATATCCGGGAAGAACTATTGCAACGTTTGCGAATCATGGAGAAATATTGTAAAAAACTTTAATTCAAAAATTAAAAACAGTAAAACTATCCAATTATTTTGTTGAACTTGTTGAAGGGTAAATCAGTATGATAATATGTGTCATTATTTAGTGTAATAAAGAAATTGTGCAAGTTACTTCATGTTTCCTTTTTCTAAAAAAGTCGATGAATTTCCATTAATCGAATATTATTTTTTCCACACCACTGCGACTTAAAGAGATTTAACTGTATTTTTGGAAATCTACAAGCAACTCAATGAAACGCATAAACGCCCCGAAATTCTATTTTACAGGAATAAAATTAGAAGCAAAGAAAATGTGTCAAGTCATAATACGCAGTTTATTATTTTATTAATTACCAGATATTCAGATAAACTTTCCGGTGCATGGTTCGTTCGGCCATATACTATACCTATTCATTTAATAGAAGAATTAAATTGTTTATCTTATGCGTATTGCTATTATATATTCTTATAATTACTTACTATTATTGTTGCCACTACTGCAAATGCTGTTGTAAACAATCGTCTTAGTTTCTAGAAATACCAACAACATTAATTGCATTAAAGAATATTATAACATAATTAAATTGTTCATATTTTGCCTCTAAAATGTTTCAAAACAAATGTATCAAAACATAAAATAATTATTTTATTTATCACTGGTTCTGTTTTGTTTGGCATATGAATCCGAAAAATATTTACATATATTTAATACGTTTAATAATAATATGGAATAACTGGAGAGTCGATATTAGATTCGAAAAAATTTCAAATGGGTCGTTAAATTTCAAAATATGCAGTTTAAGCAGATATAAATTAAAAAATTGCTGTATTGCTCCCAATAATTTCCAAAAAAATGGAATATAACCTAGCATATCAAATTTTCAGCGACTAAATGGTTGCTGCTATTCGAACGGGAGTGTCAACCGGTCAGTTGCCACCTTTCGTCGCAACAGCAACTTTTATAATATTTATGAACGAGTTAGGAGATGCACTGAACAGTTCTAATCTGTGTGCAAAAAATAAAAACGATTTGCTGTTTTCAGCTAAAAATTGCCATATACAAATAATATTAGAAAACAATTTATAACCCATTGCAGTCCTGAAAACCATTACCTGAACATAGAGTTCCGTCCTGTTTTAGCCGATTGTTGCAAATAATTATAACTTGTTTATTGTTGAAATTAAAGTTAGAAATAAATTATGGAGTAGAATGATTATTAACACAGGATGCATTAGAGAATAGTGATAACCTAACAGCTAAAAATTACTCTTTCGTTCAGGCATTTCTTTGTGCAAGACGACCAGCAAGAATTTATATATTACCATATGTACAAAAAAATTTTAGATAAAGGGTGGCTTTGTATGTCAGAACGTATGTCGCACTTTGAAACTGCTTTTAAATTGAGGGGATCGAGGGTTTATTTTCAAGTACATATTACAATAAATGTTCAAAATGTCCACCGTTTTCATCCAAGCATAAATTTACACGCCTTATCATGTTATCAAATGCGTTTTGGAACATAACGGGTGTGATATTGGCACATTCTTCAACTATTCGGTTGCGCAACTCAAGAAGTGTGTGAACTGGAATTTTAAAAATTGTGTTTTTCAAATGCGGAAAAACAAAGTAATCAAGAATAGTCAAATCTGGTGATCTCGGCGGAAATTCTGCTTCACAACGTAAACTGATCAGGCGATCGTCGCAAAACTGACGCAAATAAGCAATGGATTGTGGAGTCGTATGGGAAGTGGCACCGTCTTGTTGGAAATATCCATGTTGTAGCTCATCGTCATGAAGTTGGTGTGTGAAGGGGTTTAAGATATTGTCTCGATATCTTTGAGCATTGACGGTTCCTTCAAAGAATATGGGAATTAATCGTCTTCTAGAGACACCTATCCATAGACCAATTTTCTGGGGAAGTAACGGGGTCTCACAAAATATATGAGGGTTTTCAGCACTCCACATCCTCATGGTTTGTGAATTAATATACCCTGATAAATGAAACCATGCTTCATCTGTAAAGAATGTTAAATCCAAGAGGTCATTGTTATTCAATAAATGTTGAGTGAACCATTGGCAATACAACACGCGCCTGTTATTATCACCCGGTAACAATTCATGAGTTGTCTGCATCTTGTAAGGAAATAGACCAATGTCTCTTCTCAAAATTGTTCTACAGGTACCTACAGATACAGAAACTTGTTGTACGAGTCGGCGCAATGATGTTGTAGGTGCTTCATTCATAATCTCTTGAACATTTTGAATGGTCTCCTCTGTACGGACTGTTGGCCTTCCACTTCCGCTCTTCCGTGTTACGCTTCCTGTTTCTCTAAATAACCGCACACAATTTCGTACCACATTAAAAAAGTCGGCCTCCAGAAACACAAAATCAGGAAACTGTTGTCGAAATTCAACCATACAAGGGCGGGTACTGGAAATCCATTCCCCATTTTCAAGATTTCCATTGCGAAAATAAGATTCAACGATGAATCGCTTATGTATTTCTGTAAACACCATTATTAAATTAAATCTGATTAAAACTGACATTTAATTGTCATAAAATCATCAAAGACCGACGTATTGAAGTACAAAGCCACCCTTTATCTAAAATTTTTTTGTACATATGGTATAATCAAGATGACCCTTTAGCAACAATAAATGCTTCTTAACTAACATCTAGCAAAAACATTCCAGATAACGCACAGTATTTCTTAGGTTGCTTACAATATTCACTTTTCTTACCTACAATTTAGCAACAATATTGGTAAGATTGCGCCACCTACAGTACAGGTCCGCTAATATTTTTACCTATTCTAGTAGTACATTACGGCCCGACGTGTTTATTTCCCTACGGTTCTGGGAAGAATGTGATGGATGTTTCTGTTTACCAAATACAAATTATATTAATAATCCTGTTGGCGAATTTTCGAGCAGTTAAATTTCGATGGAACGATATGTTATTGAAATGATATCTCGATGTAATACAATTTTGACTTATTGATGTTTCGGTGAATTGTATTTCGATTAATCGTTTTTGGCGAACCTTGGAATGCCTAAACAGTAGGCGTTTCAACATCCAAACTCTAAAGCTCGAAACTATTAGTTCACGTGCCGTAACTATCTTCGTTTACGACGTCGCGTGAGTAATTGTAATCATCATAACAAAAGGACCTGGATTTAACAAGTTTGTAAACCAAATTAATTTACATGCTCCAAGTGCAATCTGTTTATTCAGAAAAAAAATTACATCTGAAAGAAATCTACTAGGATAATTATTAAATTAATTTTGCCGTAACGGTTGTCTGTAAATGATTGTAGATGTAGTGTACGTAATTGTAGGTTTTACTTTAAATTACCTTAAAGTTTTTCATTTCTAAGGTTGTGTTGCTGTTTAGTTTGTAAAAGTAAAGAAGGAATAGAATCTGTAGGTATTCCTGTTTTGCTAAAACGGCTATTTAAAAACAAAGAGGATGAGCTTGAATTGCAATTTTCAAGAACATTTATTGATGTTTTAGATATTTTGTTACAACTACATACTTTTGTCGAAGGAAATACATTGAATTAGGTTTCTCAAAGACACTTTTTAGATTCACTATTTAGTTCCTTCTCCTGTGGTATGCAGCCCTATAGCTGATTAGTCACAGCCGCCCATTCCTGTCTACAGCTACATTTTCTTCTCATTTTTCTTAGGTGTTGGTATCGGTATCATGTATTATCATATTTAGTACGAGCAAAGATACATTGAATTACGTTCATCAAACACATTTCATGTACATCAACATTTTGCAAATATTCCTCTTTAGCTACAAATGAGTACTGTAAATCCAACAAGTAGTCTGCTCACGGAAAACTGTATTTGGCAGTTAAGTTCATCCAGCTAGCGGATAACAAAATTGCAGGACGTTTGTTAAATATGCACACACGCCAAGATAATCCTTGAAAATGAAGCGTGTTTAAAGAACATGCCAATTTAGCGATGTGAAGTGTAAATTGGTCATTTCATCCCGCCTCTAGTTTCAAGCCCGAGTTCCAGCTCCGACTGCGTCACTGTAAACTTCGCGAACGCCCTCCAGGAATCCGTAATGAGGGCTGCATTCAGTAATTTTGCCTACTGCCAAAACTTTTGCTTAGGTATGCAAAAACTTTACTCACTATTCGACGCTGACAAGGGAGAAGAAAACGCGCGAGGTCGGCTTATTCAGTCCTAAATTTTTTCCCTCGAGCTACCCTAGCCTGTTTCCTTTCCCTAAAAGTGGTTTGGCTCAAATCTCAAACTTATACTCTTTGTCTCTTAGTTATTTGCTTTGAAGTGAACAGTTTATTTTTATGAAAACTTGATTCGTATTTTCTGAAAATAATCGTTTTACTATTTCCCTTTTGATGAGTATGGATCCAATGAACATGTTCATTGAAAAACTGTCGTTTATAGCTTCAAGGAATTTCGAAACTTCAATATCTTCTAAAGTCTTTGAAAGTCCTAATAATTACTGAAAAATAAAAAAGTCTCACCTCTCCGTTACCCCATAATAAATAAGAATCGGCGGAAATCGTTTAGAGATAGCGAACCCGCCATTCTAAACCAATTTAATATCCGTTTATGGAAGGTTAGCGTTCCTCTCAGCATCCTTGTTGGTATCAGAACTCCCGCATGTAATAAAACAAGGACGAAAATGACGTTTCGTAGAGATGTTCTGAAATATGAAGTGCAGGATTCCATTTTCCCCTGACTCTGCAATTATTTTATGTCGGTGTTTATTAATTTTCCCCCGACAGTTTATTTATAGGGGTCCTGGTTATGAAGTTTTCGAATCGTAGTTGTGGGGTGCTAAGCTCCAAGAGAGTTTTTTTCTTCCGTTCAATTGTTTTCGTAATTAAAATCCTCGAATTTAAATTTGTAAATTCTTGAGATGTGACCCAGTTTTCGGAGGTTAATTTCAAGACGTTTATCTAACGTGATCGTTTTACTATTTTGTTCAAAGTCGTTCACCATAATAACAGAATATTAAGTACTTTTCATGACTTTTGTTGTTAAAGTACCTACGACGTATTGATCCCGAAAATAAGCCCCTATATTATAAGGCTGTTCAGACGGAAAAAATGAAAAATTTTGATTTATTTTATGTTGTTGTATTCAAGTACTTTGTTTTTGCCGTGTTTAGTATTTGAATAGATACCAGTGACGTGTCTTTGTAAATAGTATCCAACAGGGGCACAACTCGTGCTTCCTTAAAGATTCTATCAAAGAATATCTTTTCTATCTAAAAGGAAAACAATATTTGTTTATTTAAGCGTAAAATTTCCTTGGGCATTGTTTTCTAAAACAGAAAAAAGCACAGGGAATTTAACATTCTCTTTACTGAAGAACAGCTTTCAGCTAGGGGTAGGAACCAACCCATTTCAATATGTGATTCCATGTGTACAAATGGGACAACGAATCGATCAATACAAGTAATATCTGTCTAAGACATATTTTGTATATGCATATATATATATATATATGTTGGTTTTGAGGTTTCCGCGGGTGTTGTATGCTGTGATTGGCTTCCAGGTATTCTTCCGCGTAGTAACTAACTTCTTGGTCCTGGGATGGACCGGGATCGTTGTCTTGACGACGTTTCGGCAAAATCACATTTGCCATCTTCAGGTCTTGTCGGATAACTTTCTGCTGGTGCTTCTTGTAATACGACTGGCTGAAGATGGCAAATGTGATTTTGCCGAAACATCGTCAAGACAACCATCCCGGCCATCCCAGGACCAAGAAGTTACCCGGAAGAATATCTGGAAGCCAATCACAGCATATATATATATATATATATATATATATATCTCGAATGGGTCAGGTAAGACAATACTTCGGTTATATGAAGTACTGAAAACCTATTGAACAGATTGTCCAAGATCGTCCAGATTGGCTGTGCCTCTTATGTAAAACGGGTAGCACGTCAAACATCACTCGGTTTAAGTTCTTAATGTGTCGGATTTTTATTACATGTAATGCGTGATTCAGATTCTGTAAATAATTTCTTAATTAATTTAAACTGGAGAAATTAACACCCTAATGACTGTAATAGATAACAGTCGTAGCAGACGCAAAACAATCTATAAAGGCGAAATGCCGGATTTAATAATATCTGGGAAGATAGTGTCAGTCTAACTCTGTTTTCCTGCTATGCTTTTTAATTAGATGGACATATCGTTTCATTTTTGAATTTACGAATACCGCATTAATACGATTCGATAGACCAAATTCGCCCGTGTTGCATATTTAAAGTGCCACAGACATAGAAAACTTACGGCTTAACATGGGCTCAACCACGGAGAAGATTTACTAGGCAGAATACCTCGCTGGTTTGCCATCTCCTTGCGATTGACGTTATTCCGGTGGGAATTGAACCCCTACACCAGACCAGGCCTTCAGCGTAGAAGTTTAACGCGCTAACTTCTAGCCCACGACTGTCGAATTGATGTACATATACCTAAAATTGGATTCAATGTATTCCGTAGACGTTCGCAATACACCATCTAGAGATAATAAAGACATGTAATTCACGGAAAAAAAGAGTTAAATTACAATATCTCTTGAACATCCGGGGTTGTACTAATCGTACTTTTCCCGAACTTGAAGTACCTATTGCACTTACAGCAGTAGCTGAATATATTCTACGATGTTATCTACACAGCGTTTCAGAGCATTTGAATTCTATTGACTTTCCACCGAAAATTACAGCAATTTTCTGTGCTCAAATTTTCAATTACTTAGCATGTAATATATAGCGAAATTGTCGTTTAGTTATGGATAAATAGGTGTACACGTACACTCAGCATTTTATATTTTATGCGTTAGGAAAAGGTCGTTCTCTTGCTTAGCAGGATAATTCAAGAGCAACAACACCATTTACTTTGTTATAAATCTTTCTCGAATAATTCCAAAAAGTCTCATAAATTATACAGGCTCAGCCGTAAAAGTATAAAAATCGTAATAAAAATTGAAAATTTTTTAATAAGGCTTTCAAAACTCATTATACAAAAGTCTTCCATAAAATTTTATTAAATTAGGTCGAGACGAGATGAGACTTTCTACTTTGAAGAGCTTCCCTCGGAGCTTTCCTCTTTCAGTTGCGTCTTCGCGTTTATATTCAACGGCATGGATGAAAACTTGGTAGATTAGCGTTAAACTAAAAGCAGCTGCACATCAAAGTTGTCATCTCATAAATAGAACTTGTAATATGATGGATTACAATTCGATAACATCGCTAGATAAACGGTTCCAAGTTTCAGATTAATCAACCGTCTCATACGCTTAAAATAACTTTCTGAATCCTCCCTTTGGACAACCTTGCATACATTTCCTGTAAATTCTACATAAAATATTATTACACGTTCAGTATGCTCTCAATCACTTAATGGTAATCAAATTCAGTTGATTTTAATTTTCCTAGGTTGTAACAATTGCTAATATAATATTCTTAAAAAAATCATTAAATTTCAATATCTTGTATAGCCCATTCATTGATAGTCTGTAACTGCCGAGCTTTGTCGGTAACTCCTAAGCTCTCGTCTATAACAGCCGACCTCCCGTAAATCATTTCAGAGCTCCCGTGGCTAATTACCGATTAATTAGATAACTGTCGAGTATTAATCGATAATTGAGTTCGTTGACAACTCACGAGCTCTTAACGAAAGCTGTCGATAACTGTCGACCTTTAGTTGATACTAGACTGTATTTCGGTGATAGTTACCGAATTCTTGCTGATAACTTTCGGGATCTAGTCGATATCTGTCAGGCTGTATTGATAACTCCCCAGATCAAATCTGTTACTGCCGGCCTCTCAATAATAATTGTAAGCTCCCGTTACTAACTATCGATTTACTAGATAACTGCCAAATATTAATCGATAATTGAATTCTTTGACAATTTACGAGCTCTTAACGGAAACTGTCGATAACTGTCGAGTTTTGGTTGCTACCAGACTGTTTTAAGTGATAGTTACCGAATTCTTGCTGATAACTTTCAGGATCTAGTCGATATCTGTCAGGCTGTATTGATAACTCCCCAGATCAAATCTGTTACTGCCGGCCTCTCAATAATAATTGTAAGCTCCCGTTACTAACTATCGATTTACTAGATAACTGCCAAATATTAATCGATAATTGAATTCTTTGACAATTTACGAGCTCTTAACGGAAACTGTCGATAACTGTCGAGTTTTGGTTGCTACCAGACTGTTTTAAGTGATAGTTACCGAATTCTTGCTGATAACTTTCAGGATCTAGTCGATATCTGTCAGGCTGTATTGATAACTCCCCAGATCAAATCTGTTACTGCCGGCCTCTCAATAATAATTGTAAGCTCCCGTTACTAACTATCGATTTACTAGATAACTGCCAAATATTAATCGATAATTGAATTCTTTGACAATTTACGAGCTCTTAACGGAAACTGTCGATAACTGTCGAGTTTTGGTTGTTACCAGACTGTTTTAAGTGATAGTTACCGAATTCTTGCTGATAACTTTCAGGATCTAGTCGATATCTGTCAGGCTGTAGGTATTGATAACTGCCCAAATCAAATTTGTTACTGCCGGTCTTTTGGTAATAATTACTGAGCTTCCGTTGCTAACTATCGATTTACTAGATAACTGCCGAATATTAATTGATAATTGTGTTCGCTGACAATTCTCGACCTCCTAACGAAAGCTGTCGATGTCTTGTCGATATCTGTCGAGTTTTACTTGATACCAAACTGTATTTCGGTGATAGTGACCGAATTCCTGTAATAATTTTCGGGATCTAGGCAATGTCGGCTGTATTGATAACTGCCTAGCTCTTATCTGTTGCTGCCGGTTTTTAGGTAATAACTACTCAACTCTCGTTACTAATTATAAAAGACTGCTAGGTAATTTTTTAGCATTAATCGGTAATTACCAGGCTTTCATTGATCAGTATTGAGCTCGTATATATAACTACCGACGTCTTATTGATGTCTGCCCAAATCTGGCCAATAGTTGTTTGTCTTTTCTCCACTTGTGATGTTTTCTCTTCTATAGCCACCGGGTTCTACTTGATGACTACCAAGCTTCACCTCATAATTGCTGAGCTTTTATCGACAGTTGCCGTACTTTCGTTGATAATTACGACTACGATACAGAATAAGTCGAACTTAATATTATTATTGAAAAATAGCAATAAAGTTTATAATTTCCAATTTTTAAAAATATATTTAAAATGTATTATGTTTGGTTGGTTCTGTAATTTCATTTTTAACGCTTTAACAGTTATTTTTTATTTCATGTTAAATGCGAATATTAAACGTTCTCTCAGCTGTTGCTGGATGTTCTTTACAACTTCTGGGCTTGTATTTAAAGCAATGGAAACCAATAATTTGCTAGTTTATCAGAAATGTAGGATTTTTTCGTTTTGTTTCAGGAGCAACGGAAGGAGTAACGGCAACTTTCGACCTGTTCGATTCCTCGAGCGGTCCAGACCTAACATTGTCTCCCCAAACATTTACGAATTCCGCAGAGGCCTTCATCAACGACAACTCTAACAGTCTAGGTGTCCCCGCGGAGAACGAGGCAGGTGAGTGGAAACCTGTGCAAAGGGCTCGGCCTCCTCTCGGAAAATCCTTCCGAGACGCGACACCCCGAAATCCTCGCAAGCAGATGCTCCGTGTATTTAAATAAACGACGCTTTATGTAACTAAGTACGATTGTGTCCCGGTTTTGGCGTTGTATATAGATACGGCTGTAATGAATAGATGAAACCCCACGGTCAAAGCGCGGCTGGTGTTATAGAGCTTTGTGATACTTTGTAGCTTTGCGGCTGCTTCACCCACTGTTATTAATTGGAATTAATTGATTTGCTGATATAGGGAGAGGATTTGTGGGCTCAGTTGTGAATTCGGAAAAGGATTTGCCGCCATTTCGGAACTGGACAAGCTTAACTACGTATAGTTTAACTTAGATGAATATAAGTTTTCCTTTTACTTTTAACTGTTCATATCAATAAAGCTGGTAAATTTACTTTCCAAAATGTATGCCAGAAAACTCGTGAAAAACTTTCGAAGCAACAGCGTACATTTTATGATGCTTATGATAAATTTCATCCTGCTCAAATATTTATGGAACACTATATAAAATTTAGGGAAAGTTTTTACAATTTATGATGCTTTAAAAGTGCAGATTACACCATTTTTTTCAGAATTTATCTGTTTTAGATTTAAAAATTTCTTACCAATGAGCGGATCTATTGCGTACTTTTTTTAAGACTTAAATTTATTCCATAGTTGTTGTTTTATTTTCTCTTTTGCTTGTTTTAGTTTAAAAAAGAATTTCTATCTAACTTCTTCGATTGAATGGAAACAGCTCTAATCTAAATCCCAACACAAAACTTTGTTGGGTATTTATCCGGGCTCAACTACTTTTTCTCTGAAATGAAAGTAAGATAGCTCCGTCAATTCGTAAAAGTTGTTTCACCCACCCATTTCGGCGTTAATTAAAAGATTTCAATTCGCAGGCGGCTCTGTGAAAAGCGTTACAGTATTAATATCGCAAATTGACAGAGTGTGACTACAATCTAAAAACGCCGAAATCAAATAGTAAACACACGTACGCAATAAAATCTAGCATTCATAGCGTAGTAGAGCTCAAGGGAAACCAAAACCCTCACAGAAGCTACTCGGCCCTGTTTGGAATTCATTTGGTGTGCGAAAAATGTTGGTATCTAACGGTTACTGCTGCCTATAGAAGATAAAAGCATCCAAAATTGATACGTGGAATGCAATGAATTCGCTCACTGTTTTATTATTGAAAACTGACCGGCCAATCAACTACTGCCGCATTGTTGTATTCAAAAAATATCCCAATTTTTTAATTAATTTGTGAATTTATGATTCTACCAAGACTTTGGGAGTTCCACTTACCATTTTAAATAACTACAAATCTAGGTTACTTTGCCAATTTCTCAATTCCGATAAAAATTCACATTTGGAACGTATTTGCTTTTTCCAATAATGGCAACGAGTTTAGTGGATCGTTTTCCTCGTGGCCGTGGTTTTCAAATCCTGCGGCGAAGGAATTTTTCCCGACTCGATTTTTTGTTCTTTATAAAACAAATTCAGAATTAAGATCTTTCGTGGATGAATAACCTATAGAGATAAGAAAACTCAATCTTGTGCCCACCCCCTACCAATATCGCCGACTCATTGCATATGGATGAGCTCTTTGTAACATGTGCTTTATTTTGTGAATAATGTCGGATGAAAAACGGCAATAAATATCGCTCGAAGCAGACCAACGATATAAATCAATATCTCGCCTTTTCTAGTGAGATGTGGTTCTTTCGGGAACACACACAGAATTAGAATTTGTGCGCTTTGGAATAATGTTGCCTGCGGAATGAATAGATAGGTCGTAAAATGTCAGCTCAGCTCACGATGTCCTCTTACAATTTTCCATTTTTATTTTGATGATTTCGGAATGAGAGGATCGATGCTCTTAGGAAAAATAGGACGCAATGTTTACATATCCTTGGCATTGAAATGGTTTCGCACAAGAATTGCGCTGGAAGCATACTAGCGATCAATTGATTTGTATGACGAATTTCTGTAATTTGATTTACTTCTGCTGTTCAGTGGTAAGTGTTTGTTAAACACTTATATATGTACATTGTTTCGTAATGATTTCTACTTGCCAAAACACACAGGTCAACTTTTAGAGGCTTATGGATATAATAGCTTAACAATATTGTATTTATATTGTTACAATACTAATTTTCTCTTAATGTTAAAGTAGAAACCTTAACACTGAATAAGTGAAGGGAGGGTAAACGCTAACTTACAGGTAATTAATAATTTTGTTGATGTAATCTTTTTAAGAAGTGCTGTGCGATTACGTTTTGGTTTCTCCAAACCACCTATGAAATCATAAAATGTTACCAATATAATTGCCACCAGAACCATCCCGTTGACAATAATATGGTCCGAGACTATACTATATATCTAAGTTTGCAAGGCGTTGTGATGTCTCCCTTCAGTGTGCACTATATACACCACCACAAAGTGTTCCTGTTTCGATTTGGCTGTTAGTATTATAACATATTTTTCATTTCATTTCCCGTATTTTAAATTGATATCATTTTAGGTTACAATGGGATACAACCTGTGCGATTATTTATGGGTGTTAAGAAATTATACAATTTGCTAGTTCTAAATTTTTTTCCACATACTTAAAACTGCCTATGTTGACCTCTTGAAAGCAAAGCTGATCGATCAGGGACGCTCGTTTAAAGAGCGATATCTGTAGAAGGGCAAAAAAACGAGGGCTGCTGTGGTTCGTTCTTTATAGGCGTCGGTTTGAAGACTCGCATCGCTTCAAATTCTATTTCCCTGGCCATTGAAAACTTCTAATATGATTCCAAAGTTGTTGAGTTCTACTGAAACCAGGCAAATTGCAGTACGAAGCTAATGAATATTTGATTGTCAGATATTGCGGGCGCGCTGCACTGCCGAAGGCAAACTTAATTCTGCATTCTAATGTAATCACCGAATTAAACAATTGCCCGAGATAAAGATGATACTTGGTAGGGAGAAAACCGCCGACTATTTCGGTCGATGCCTGCTTTTTGTTTTTCACCCGGCACACGCTCCGCCGAAAATTGAATCTTGGAATGTTTTCCACGCTGGTCACAAAGGGCACCGGCTGTCATTATTCCGGTCAGAGTGCGACATGGTCCTGCTTTATTTCCGGTGGCTACGGTCATTAGTGCTCTAGCTGAGCCGAATGAGAATCTGGGCATTGTTTTGCTTTATTTCCTCACTGAAGTCCTTATTAAATTTTCCTTGCACAGAATTGCCAAGCTGCCGAAGAAATTGAAAGCTTTTGTAACAGGTGATTGCTTTTACAAGCAGTCAATTTTAGATCTGGCTCGTTCGAAACAGGGAATTGCTTTGTTTTAATTAATACAATAATACGTAGCACTCAGGACGCAAGTAATAGCTTTTACAATATGATTTACGGAATTTAAAGTAATTTCGTTAAACATATTTAAATACAAATGCTAGAGGAGCATCCTAATCAATTAAGGGCAAAAGACAAACATACATGCGCCCATGAGTTATAAAATAGTGTGTACACAATTTTTATTTACACCTATACTGTATTGATATTACTGTTTCCGTTTTTGTTCTGAAACTTTCTGTTATAGATACAAAATTGTTGAGATTTGCCTGTTCATGTTCGTGTAAGAGCAATCATTAAAAATGTAATAAGAGAAACAGTTGAACATTCAGGAAATACCTCTTTATTGTATTATTTTGCTTGATATAATAAATTTTTTAGTGAAAGATTTGTATTTATTTTTTGGCAGAGATTGGATGCAGAAGGTCTAATATTTATATTTCATAAGATAACAATGATTTATAATAATGCATGCGATATTGAATTCCTCCATACACGTCATGGATATTTATGGAATTTTCCCTACACAACGATATTTATAATAAATTGTAAGCAACCAAATTTCACTTCTAATTATTCGCCAATTCTGTAAAATAAAGACCACGCCACTACAGCTATTACATTAATTTAAAAATTGTTTGGTTACGAGAATGAGAACTATTTTTATCTAGCTATGCTATTCCAAAAGTTGATATTAGAAATAAAACATAAAGTTGCGCTCGAAATTAGTTTCAGAAATAATTATGGCATCAGACATGCACTAATCCTTATTAAACAGGGAAGAGCTCTTACTACTGGTAACTGATACAAGCATATTTCAACCCGCAGAAAAAAATACTAAACGTAATGAAGGCATATTCGTTGTAGATGTAAATAACGTAATCATCGAGTCATATTTATTTCTACCCATTTTTATTGGAAACATCTTCTCCATCGAGGAGTAGGTATCAGTAAAAGTTTCTAAAATTAGTTTTTCACAGTGGTAGGTAACGTTTGTGTTTCGTATATCACACTCAGCAGGTTGTTGTGATAAACGCGAGTGCAAAAATTGAGTTATGAGATGAAGTCTTCTGTTGACAATTCCCGGTGGAAATAAGTTGTTTGCGCTAACTCCGGCACTCCATTACCCGCTGCGAGAGAAGCGACGTGTGTCAATATCAATAAATGCTCGCCAATTCCTCATACTTTCCTGACGTAGGTAAATTAGAGATGTTTTTGCTCCAAATGCATCCGACGCTTACCAAGTAGATTTATTTGTTGAGTCAGCAATTTCCATCTTGTAGAACTTAAAACGTCCTCATCGTTTTAGTTTGAAGATCCGATTTATTTTCTTTGCTTTCCTTGAATACTTCCATGCCACCCAGAACAAGCGACGAAAGAAAACTCGCATGATAACTCGTAATTGACGTAGATATGCCATTTAGAAGAACATGGAGCAAGCGCTTGTCAATTTTAAACCACTTTAAGAAATTTCCTTTCTTCCTAAACATACGCCTCTCTTCATTCTAACAAGCTCCATTTTAATTTATCTCCCCTGCAAATTTAGCATAGAGTGCATCGTAAAACAACCCGCATTTGATGATAAAAACTGCTATCTGCATTTTTATCGGTGAGCCCCTGGAAAATTTCGCTCATTTCAATTGCAAACTGAACTGTGTGAACCCACTGGAAATGGACATTCAAATTTTGTCACGTCTGCTTGATGCAGGCGGCTGTGAAATCTATTTCAAATTGTATATATGATGTACAAATTAATTAACATGTTTAACTATTTTTATATACAAAATAATATTAGGTTTACCTAGTATACATTTGTATAAGCTAGTAAAGTAGTCGTCGAGGGACCCGCAGGATTTGTTTAACAAAATAGAAAGGACGAATTACTAAACGAATTTTTGATCAAAATAAAATAGGCTCTTTAGTCAGTCTTTTTTACTTTCCCATACCTTATAGGTATAGGGTAAGTATTGAATTCATGAAAATTTTCGAAATCGGGATTTTAACGGAAATATCCGTTTTGGGTCTCCAGGAACCCAAAAAAGTGGTTTTTAAAAAATGTCTGTCTGTGGGTGGGTATGTACGTACGTATGTATGTACGTACGTATGTATGTATGTATGTATGTATGTGACGCTCCTACAGCCGAAAGTATTGCTCCGATTTTGATGCGCTTTGGAATGCGGGGGTGTATCGAAAATTCATCGAAAAATAAGCTTTTCAAAAAAATCCGAAACCGGAAGCGGAAGTTACGCATGTTTTTTGGTATCACTTTTTTCGTGATTACAATTTTGAAACTTTTATAACGCGGATAACGATAGAGGTTCATAAGACAAATCTGTTAGTTTTTTGCCGAACTCGCTAGCTTTTAAATGAAGGGCGCTATGATTTTTTGAAAATTTTGAGTTTAACGCCCAATTACTCGAAAACGGATGAATCGATTCAAATGATTCTTATTTTCTGAATAGTATATGAAGGGTAAAATGAGGTGATATAAAAAGTTTTTTGAAAAATTATAAGGGGCCTAAATTACGAATTTTCAAAATTTTGGAAATTTTCAAAAAATTATTTCTCTAAAACTGCTTCAAGGAATTTTTTTAAACTTTATATGTCGATAGACCTCGCAA
>JABXWE010035653.1:0-17731 GCA_014611495.1 Limonius californicus
GAAGAAAATCCTTCGCCCTATATCTCTACTAACCATACAGGATACCATCATCATCATTGACAGCCTTTTCGTCCCACTGCTGGGCATCGGCCTCTTCCCTGCCACGTGTTTCTCCTCAGCGTTAAGGTAGAAACACGGGGGACCTACAGTTTAACGTCGACTCCGAACGACAGAAATTCCAGAGAAGGTTTTTAGCATTAAGATTCCAGGGTTGCAAGCCGGATTGTGAAATTGTGTGTGGTAGGTTGCAGACGAGATTTGTATAGTAAAGTTTTGGTTTCGAACCCAAGCCAGAATCGACGTTTTACACAGAAAGCGAGCGCTGTACCAACTGAGCTACTATATACCATACATAAAGGATACCAAACCTTATATCAGCAAAAAGTAAAGCAGGGGTAAAAATCTTTGAAACCACTTAGAAAACAATGTTAATATCAATATCATGACAATTTAATGTGTTATAAAAATATATTCCTAATTAAATATTTTACATCTGCATTTAAAGTGCTTTAATAACGGTAAAACATTTTTGTTTCGTAACTGATGGTAGGCAACTTGTCCACAAACGAATGAAAATATTTCAGTTATTTACAATTTGTACATAACGAAAATTTGTAGAGTTTGAATAGATATCTTAATTGTCGAAATTCTTACACATGGAGCTTCCATCTTAGGTGGTCACATTGTATGTAGTTACTAGTTGTTCAATTATTATCAATGGAAGAGTTACCCATCACGCTTGTAATATATACAGTGTGTTCCTAAATATCATGTACATACGGAAGGAGGTAATTCTTTGGCTTATTTCATGACTAAAAATTCATATAAACATAGGTCCGCAAACGCTTCGTTACTGATCTACAGGGTGTTGAACTTTCAAGATTTTTTTAGTTTTTTCTTTATAGCTCCTGTAGTTTTTGAGACATTTAGCTCAAATTTGGAATACGGGTTACACTGCAGGGCTTACATCATTGGGCGTGGTTGTGAGAATCTACAGGGAGATATTTTTCGAAGGTCATGCCCCATTTTCTCCCCTGAACTTTTGTGAAGCGCCGCTGGTAAATTCTAAAATACAAAATGAGTTTTCCGTTTTGTTTAGCATCTTTTTGTTTTCCTGTAGTTTTTTCGTGTCTGCAACGGTTATCGAGAAAAAAATAAAAACGATTTTCTGTAATTCGCCAGACGAAATTAAAATGTTTAAAATGGTCTACTCGTAGTAAGCTCTGGTTTTATTTGGATAGTCTCATGTTTCCATTAATTTTGACAGTTTAGTCTGTTTAACTGGGATGACCCGGTTTTTGTAGCAATGATTTATTACAATACAAAAAACCAAAATAATAACCATAACAAGGAAACTACCTCACAACAATTGTTGAAAGTTACCTGCTCTAACCCTTATGCATGCCTCCGCTCTTCTTCTCATTGATGCTCGTACACTTTTGAACACCCCTGGAGTATTTCTTACGGTTTCAAATGCATCTAATATTCGATTTCCTAAGGCATCAACGGTATTCACTGGTGTTGTATACACTAGAGAGTTGAGTTGCCCCCACAGCAAAAAATTTAGGCTATTTAAGTCAGAAGACCTACGGGGCCACGACTGGGGTCCACCGCGTCCTATCCACTTGTTCTCATACACTTCATTTAAATACTCCCGAGCCAAAATAGAAAAATGTGCTGGGGCGCCATCGTGCATTTACCACATTTGATTTCTCAGCAAAAGCGATAAGTCTTTGAGTAATAAAGGCAATTCGTGTTGCTAAAAATGCCTATATGAGTGACTAGCAAGTCGACCAGGCAAAAAGAAAGGACCAATCAAATGACCCCCAATTATACCACCCCATACCTACATTTAATAAGAACTGCTCTTGAAAATGCGATTTTACAATTCCATGTGGATTTTCGAGTCCATAATTATGTGGTTGTTATGTAAATTTGTAATAGAATTCCTTGAAAAATTGGCTTCATCAGTAAAAAGGATTTTACAATCAAAATTAGGATCTACTGCTAGCCTATTAAGGTACTACTGGCAGAAATTAATCCTTAAAGGGAAATCTCGAGGAAGAAGCGCCTGCACCCTTTGAATGTGGTAAGGGTATAACAGAGAATCACGCAAGATACGCCAAACAACTTGATGACTAATATTTAAATGTTCAGAGATTTATCTGGTGCTAGTGTCTCAGCTACTTCGATTTGTGGTATTCTAACAATACGTGGTCTACCTGCATCATTGGTATACTTATTAAAAGTTTCAGTTTCTACAAGACGCCTATGAATATTCGAGAATATTCGATGATCAGGTATCATTCTATTGGGATAGCGCTCCATGTACAGACGTCTGGCTTCTCTTGCATTTCCATTCGCAAGGCCATAGACGAAATGCATCTCAGCCATGTCAGAATTCGTAAAATTTACCATTGTTACAAGATTATAACAAGTATTTAAAACACTTTTATACCTTACAGTTTATAACTTAAACCTTTAATTTATAAACATATGCAGACACAAGTTACGACTTGAAATGCAAACTGTCAAAATTAATGAAAATATGAGATTATCCAAATAAAGCCAGAGCTTACTACCAGTATACCATTTTAAAAATTTTAATTTTTTTAATTTTAATTACAGGAAATCGTTTTTATTTTGTTTTCTCGATAACCTTCGCAGATACTAAAAAACTACAGGAGAACAAAAAGATTCTAAACAAAACAGAAAACTCAGTTTGTATTTTAGAATCTATCAGCGGCGTACCCCAAAAAAGTTCAGGGGGAGAAAAGGAGGCATGACCCTTGCAAAAATATCTCCCTGTAGATTCTCACAACTACTTGGCACGCCCAATGATATAAGCCCTGCAGCGTAATCTGTATTCCATATTTGAGCTAAAGATCTCAAAAACTGCAGAAGCTATAAAGAAAAAACTAAAAAATCTTGAAATTTCAACACCCTAGAGATCAGTAACGAAGCGTTTGCGGACCTATGTTTATATGAACTTTTAGTCATGAAATAAGCCAACGAATTGCATCTTTCCGTATGTACCCGATATTTAGGAACATACTGTATAGAACAAATTACTTGAACATACTATGTAACCACAATTTTTTTTAAATTAGTGTCGCATGTCTTGCCGTATATTTTTCGTTATATTCATATCATTTTTTTTTTTCAAAAAATATGACTGAGTAAAAATATCGACGACAATTATCAGCAAAGGGGGGATTTTAGGGCCAATGCTTATTCAATGCCGCTGTAGGCATGCAAATTAACGTTTAAAAGAAATGCGTTTCCTAAAAACTTGAGCATTTTGAATTCGACTCGTTTTTCCCTATTTGCCAATTTTTACAAAAATTTTGAATAATTTCATAATTTATTTATTATCCTGAATCGCTTAATATGGTGCCTAAATGTTTACACGAAAAAAATAATAATTTTACTGCAAATTTGGTGCTGCCACAAGAAGTGTAAACTGCTGCTATTTTAATAACTACCTAATATTTCCTTGCAATAAAGTAAAGTAAATCACAATACGTTATTCGCGTTCTTTTTCTGGTATTGATAGTTCTGTACGAATTATCATAATCATTAAATATAATGTGCTTTTTGTAGACGTTAGTAAATTCTCGAGTAAAAATATAAAAAAAGAATAATATACAGCAAGCCAACGATGACTTGTGTTAAGTGGTCAATTTTTTCCAAAAAGCAATTTACTTGACAGAATTAAGAAATTTCTTGGTATATTGGCAAGGGTTATCATTGCTTATATAATATTGTGTATACGCACTTCAGCGTTGCTTGGTGTAGCTGTTACTGAATATACGTTAACTCCACCATGCTCCCCCACACCTAAAAATGTCTAGGTGTGAATCTCAGGCAGTTAGTATGTAAATCCCCAGCGGCGCGCCAAAAGCAAACATAAGTGATGTCTGATGCACTAAATTTAAGAAAACACGTTTTAAGTGCTGCTATCCAGTGCATTTCGTAAAGAATACATATTAAACTGTTTACAATTTTCTTTCTTGTAGTTTTAAAGTTTCACCATTGTATTACATTATTTGACGGACTGTTGTACCAAATAAGCGATGCACATTGTTATTTCCTTTATGTGGTTTCTGTTCTTTAAGATTTGGCTCAAATAAGCGGCTGTTACAAATATGTTGCCCATTTAACCGAAATCGGCTGTATTAACAGGCTCTAAACTGGCCGCAAAATATCAAGTACAAATTTAAATTTGCACCCACGACATCTTGCGAAGTCAAAAGAAGCTTTCCTAAGTTTAAATATTTTGTATCAGGTAATAAACATTCTTCACTAAGAAAAATTTGAAAAACATTATTATATATATATATATATATATATACATGCATTAAAAAAATAATTTTTGGTTTTCTACGTTTTCTTCTTTTATGGCCTTTCTGCCTAAATTGCTTATTTTGGACTTATTTTGTATTATAAATGCCTAATTTCTGTAGTTTTCAGTTCTAGTTTTGAGGTTATTATGACCTAAAACATGCGCGTTGGTTATCAGGCATAAATTATTTCAAAATATTTAACTAAAATTGTTTATCCTAATAAACTTTATACAATTCTATTGTGTGGTGTCCATAAGAAATCACAAAATAAGGTCAGAATCAAAGATCTGATCGCTCTTACCGTCCTTGTCGACCAATCCATCTATTGGGTAAAAATTTAAGAATGTATTCATGTGTAGAATACCATCGTGTTGATAGTAAAGATTATTATTAGGTAAGTCTTCATTATTTGAATCTAAATTGAAGTACAAAACAGCTACGGTATGATGTAAATGGTGTTAAAGCAAGCGTAGGCATTGTTGTCAAGTTAACGTACGTACCTACCTAATATTCAATCATTGCTACCCTTCCAAAACTTTTTTAATACACCATGTATTAGCTTCTGCATCCAGTCTATTTTTTGCTTTCCAGAATTCGACAGAATTTACTTTTTTACATGCCCGCAAATTAAAGAATTACAATAAAAAAAATTTTTAATTTATTTCATTTGGAATAAATAATGTTCTTTTTGGAATTTTAGTTTTCTTAATACAACAGGGATTTTACAGCAAAAGAACTAAAAATACAATTAAACACACCGTATAATATTCCGTAGAGGTTACTGCTGAAAACATCTTTCTTGACATCATGCCTTAGACACAGATAACGTCACAAAAAAAAGCTAATTTAGCAATACTTTTCAGTAGTTTAAACAGTTTAAGTATCCTAGGGTTGTTTTTTAACCTTTAATTGTAGACGCTACCGACTTTGTTCTAAATTTTAGGATCCCTGCGTGTGTGCATGACCTTGGTTGGTTACTAACTTACACAATTATAACTGAACAGGTCTTTTAAAAGAGACTTCTCTTAAACTATAAATATTATAATTCGAAGAATAACACCTCTGCAATTCTCTTAATCAAAAATTAATGCTCTTCAGTAAAACCATTACGGAAATAATTAACCGATATCATGGCCTTCTAAATATTGATTAGTTATAGAACTATGCAGGGAATCGCAATTAAGTTTAATCATCGTCACGGAGTTAAAGTTGTATTGATTCGTTTCCGGTGCAAAGCAAGGTTCAGCAACAAATTGTTCTCCATTCGAGCTTAATTCGATTCCGGTTCCGGAGTTTCAACTACCTACACTGTTAACTTGCAACCCCTCTCTACATTTTCAGCGGTCGTATTAATACGGTTCGGTCATTACAAAAGGATCGAGCTTACGTACAGACCTTTCATGTGCAAATGTGCCCACATTATGGTGGTCGTATTGAAGATCACAATTAGATATAAATGATTCTCCTATTAGAGATCTTTTTATGTATTTTTATTTTTGGGTTCTGGCGGACAAGGGGACGTTGCTGGCTTTTAGGAATTTTCGCAGCTCTAGCAACCACATTCTATAGTTTCCAAATATCAGCAGGAAGCGAGATGGCATAGAAGAAAATGTATGTACGAGTACCGTTCAAAAATTTCTCGGAATGAAGCATAGATAGCTATAGTTTTAAGATTATTAGTGCAAGAAACTGTTTCGTATGTCGTATGAGCAGCCGTGACATATCAAGTAATTTTTTAGGTAGTTGTTGTATGCAGTTTTAAATAAAACTATTTGTATGTTTAGTAGTAGGATATTATACTGTAATTAAATATTTTATTTATTTTTTTATCAACTATTGGAATCAGCAAATTATTTACTTTTGATTTCCCTGACGTCCAAGTAGTTATCCCCTAAGACGCTTTCAACCCACATGGATGCTTCGATTAGACGGATCCTACCTAGAATGAACAATAACCAACAGTACAACTAAAACGCAATATCTAGCTATAAATACAGACGCCAGATCCCAGATGCTAATAGATGAGTAATAGACAATAATACTAACAAAAAAAAAATGGTAGTATACTTATGGAGGTGGTATTATAATATGGAAGCGAAGTATAGACAATGAAAGGCGAAACGTGTAAACAGTTAAATTGGGTGGAAATGGATTATTTTCTACGGGGTGCTGGACTATTGAATCTAGCAAGTATGCGAAATAAGGAAATCAGACGAAAGAAAGAACTGAGAAAAAAAGCTTCAAACAATTCAACAACATGAGAAAAGATGGACCAAGAGAACCTTCTAGCGGGTACCAGCAGACAAAGCCAACATAGGTCCTCCAAGAATGGCAATCTAAAAAATAACATGAGAGACAGAAATCTATAAGAGGAAGATGGTCAGAAATGAAGAACAATTTTGTTAAAAATGTTTTCTAAGGAACGACGTTTCATACCGATATAAAAGGTACTTTAAAGGACTCTGTTCCTTTATTTTTAAGTGTGTCTCATTAAATTACTGAATTTAAATGTGGTCATAGAAGCATAAAGAACAGCCTCTACAGCGGACATCCAAATATACAATCACACCGAAAGTAACAGAAAAAATCCCCTGATATGGTTTAGGAGCTTTCTGAACTGAAAGGATATAGACATAACAGATGAACGTGATGAACATCCGCAAGAATAATTGGAAGACAAACCTCGCAAATGTGATTTTTAAGTGTTCAGAGAAGAATATGGAAGAGTTTGTAACCAGATCAAGCTTGGATCCACAATTATACATACGAACGAAAACATCGACAAGGTAAAATCTGCTGGAAAGGCCAATAGCATGTATTTTCTGGGATACTATAGGAATGTAACATATAGATCATTTTTAACCAATGGGCTTAACAATAACGCGAGAGTACTATAATAACCCTTTCAGACCAATTGGCGATAAGAAAATCATCCAGGTTTGGCAGGGAAGAATGTCAATTTCAACAAGACCATGTACATACCCATAAAAGAGTCGTTTTCATCGCATCAATCGACGGATTCAAGGACGATTTGCTAGCGCATCCACATTATTCCGCTGATTTAAATACTGATCTGGGAATTAGTGGATTCTACACCAGTATTACAAAATGGAAACAAATGATGTGAAAACTATAGAGGAATATGTGTTACCAGCTCTCTTGGAAGACTATATGGTCGAATATTTAAAAATCATATTGAAGGACAAATAGAAGACCCAAAAGAACACAGTGGCTTTCGAGTCGCACGTTCATGTGTGAACAATATCTTTGAATAAAGCAATTGATAGAGAAGAGAAAAGAAAAAGATAGATCAACGCACTTGGTATTCGTAAGTCTAAGGAAAGCCTACGATATGGTGCCACTTCAAAGGCTTTTTGAAGTAATGCAAATACATAAACGTATCAAAATGCTATAAAAAATATGTACGAGGATTACGTCAGTACAACGCAAATTAAAAATAGGCTATAAGATATATTTAAAACATCCAAAGGTTTTAGACAATGGTGCTGCTTGTCTCCGACCCTTTTCAAAGTATATGTTATAGAAGCACTTAAGGAAAGGAATAGGAAACGTTATGGTACGTATGAGCATTAATTCAATTTAATTTCATTATATGTATATTGCTGACACCACGTGCTGAGGAAGCTAAAGGAGACTTATTTGAAGTGAAGCCTTGAAATAAACTTTAATAGAACAAGTTACTTAACAATAGGGAACGTAGCGAATATCTTGGAGTAGAGATTTCAAAAACAGGAAACACAAGCCAAGAAATAATATCGAGAATTGGGCAAAGTCGACAGGCAATAAGACAACTAAACCCACGACTATGGTTAGAACAAATTGCGTGAGAGACAAAGAAAAAAATATAGCATGCAGTTATAGAAAGTATATGTTATAGAAAAATATAGAAATTTTACGTGTGGTGCTGAAACTTGGGAAATGTCAAAGGTAAACGAAAAGAAATTGATGGCTGTAGAGATTTACTTCCTGAGTAGCAATAGTAGAATCTCAAAAACGGACCACATTAAACATGAAAAAGTTAGAAGAATATTGAATGTAGAAACAACGGTTGTAGATGCAGTGGACAATAAACTTTTGTGGTATGAACATGTTAGATGAATGCCGACAGAAATGTGGCCGGAAGAATATACAAGTGGATCCCTGCTGAAACACGCGGAAGGGGGAGACCATCGCTCAAATGGAAAGCACAGGTGGAAAGCGTAATGGAAATTAGAGGAGTCGAAGAGGACACCTAGAGAGATACAGAGCAGTGGACAAGCGATGGTGCGAGGTTTGGCTCGAGATGTCAAATCTCGCTAAATATATATACTTATATATTTATATATATATGATCCCCTCCACTTAAAAATCAGTTAGTGGATAGAAATTTTAGTCAAATGAAGAAGGAAAAGAAGCAACTAAGGCATATTTTGCTCCTAAGATAGAGTATATTGACACATATAAGTATTTTAAGACATCGTAAACCGCTTTTCTACTTCATTTCGGGAAGATTTCAAATGACCCTCGTTAATTTTCTTGCAAGTCTCGGTTTATTTTAAGATCCAAGATGGCTGGTTGAAGTTTTAGTCAAGTGAGTATAAAAACCTTGCACAATATTTAGATTTGTAAAGTCAGAAGCTTCCCCAGCATCCTTTGGTAAGATTAATTACAGTATAATTGGGCGTACTTTGAAATGTTCCCAATTGATCTAAATTTAGGTACTTAAAGCACCCGCGTCCGGAATTAAATTACGATTAAGGGAAGGCTTTGATTGCGTCTGAAAGCTGAAAACTAATTTAAGCAACAGGAATTTGGAGTGTTAGTGGCACTGACTGTACCGGACACGGGCCACTCGACTGGACACGCTAAAACAGATTGCCTAATCAATTCCTTGTGTCCGAACCGACTCTGATCAATCTAAATTAATCCCCGCCGCCCACTCCGGGCGCCGCTGAGCGCCCCACATCCCTTTAAATGCTGCCGTTAAAAAAGCTCGACGACTTTAACTTCCCCGACTGAAATAACACACAAGGCAAGACAGTAGCCTTTTTGACGGAAGTTTGCAGCGCAATGTTGTTGGATTGTCTGCAGAATTTATTTTTACGGATACTGCTTCCTGCCAAGTTTGTTAATTTTCTAATGGAAGAAATGGACTCGTTCTGATTTGAATATGTGGACTTATCTAATTCGGAACTTTCAGTTTACAAGGTTTAAATCTTCGGCGAGGGAGTCGGCAACTCGTTAAATCTTGAACTCAAATATCTGTGAAAGTTTGATGATTATTGCTAAAGTTGGGATAATATTTTCAAGTTATTGATGAGTCTTGCGATGGCTTCGAAACAAGCGAGGTTAATAAACTTCGCTAAACTTTAAGCAAACTTAGATACAATTCTGATGAAACGTGAAATACCTGTAATGATGCAGGCAGTAAGGATTGATCTCAAACCGTCTACGTCTAAGTGTGCAATATTCTCAACATTTAATTAGAACTTTAATTAACGCTTATAACCCTCAAATTATATACCGCGGTTACTAAATATTCTACAATTTTGTAAACTACTAGAAGTGAAAACTAATGAATTACGTAATGCAAACATTCAATGATGTTCTTATAAATCCGTACTGAATGTCCTCATGATTTTTATTTTGTTCGTATAGCAGCTTCAATATCAACAAATACTATAGATAAAACTTGAAGGAATTTCGCTCTGTACAATTATAAATATAAATATATACAGGATGTTTCACTAGGAATAGTAAATATTTTAGAAGGTGGTAGTACGGACTACTTTGATGTAAAAAGTTCATATAAACATGTGTCCAATTCTCAATGGCTACGAAGATATTGCTGTTTGAATGCTACCCATAAAAATCCTGAGAAGAGATATTAAGGAAAGGCAAATGACTTATTGATTATTTAAATGATATAAAACACACGAATAGTTTGCAATAGTTCAAGGTAGTCAAAAATCCCACCATCCACTTCAATGCACTTTTCAACTCACTTGAAAATATTACATGTAGCTCTTTTATGAAGGCAGCACTTTTCATAATGCAAACCACCAACTCGACTCTTAAATGCTATTTATCTATTCATACACCAAAAATCTTAGGAGGTAAGGTCTGGGGACTCTGGTGGCCAAAGAACATGACCATATCGGCCGATCCATCTTTTGGAGAACGTTAGAATGTGCAAGGGCTCCGTCAAGAAGAAAAACATGCCCATCCTTGTGGCTACAGGAATCTTCTCCAATAATAGTAATAGCAAACAGCCTCAGGTCACAACTGTCACATGTCACATGTTATCCAGACCTTCAGAGTGCCGAATGCTTATTGTCTGTTTCAGATGTGAGCTTGCATCGGATACGTACGCGCCAACTTCAAACAGCTTTATCTCCGGAACTATAGAGGATTGGGCACATATTTGTCTGAACTTTTTTACTAGAAATAGTCCATACTGCCACCCCCTACAATATTTACTTTTCCTTCTAAACCACCCTGTATAGTGTTTGATACAGGTGGAACAAATCAAACTTGGCTTGAAGACAGAAGATAGATCTTATTATAGAACGATTATAGGAGTCTAGTATGTGGTAGTAACTCAATTGGTAGAGCTCTCGCTTTTTGAGCAGAACGGCGATTCTGGCTTGGGTTCGAAACTTCAGTATTGGTACCGCAGCGTATAAAAATCTTGTCTGCAACCCACCACATACAAATTTCCCATGCGGCTTACATCAGTGGGATCTTAATGCTAAAACTCTTCTCTGCAATTTATGTGGTTCGGATACGAGGATAAACTGTACGTTCCCCGTGTTTCTACTTTATCGCTGAGGAGAAGCACGTGGCAGAGAAAAGTTATCGAAGTCTAAATTTATAGTTTGTGAGTTATTCTATTAATTGTATTATAAAACGTTGACCAAAGTTGCTGCTATACCCTCTCAAGAATTTGGTGAAAAATCTTGTGGATGGTTATCTTCAAAATGAATTGGTCAATTGAGATACATTTTGTCATACTATATAGTGTAATCTCTATTGCATATTTAGTCTAAATATTTGAATGACACGCCTTGTATATTATTCCAAGTTTAAAAGCTTTTATTTGACATCCTGATGCGATGGCAATACGAAATTTAATGTGGTACTAGTTGAATTTTCATGTGCCAAACCGTTACCAAGCGAGCGTCAAGGTATGTGCAATAATATATTACAAATCCACGAAGTTATTTGAACGTATTCGCCAATTTTTGAAATTAAAATACATGTCTACCGGTTAGCTATAAATGAAATATAGTTTTAAAATATCCTGTTTATCCCAACAATGTCTAAATGGCCAATGTTAGTAACTTTCCAGCGATGAAGGAGATTAATGCTTCTGAAATTAGTAGTTGTGTAAAGCTACATCTACATTTTAAAATCAATATTATTTCTTTCATTTTAGACTATCTGTATATCATTAATACATAAGGTGCTTCATTAGAAGAAACAAATTTAGTTTGCCCGTGCTAAAGCAACACCCTGTATGTGAAACAATAATGGTAAGTTGTGTGAAATCACATTTCTTACAACAAAGAGGAATACAAGGAAACACTTTATCAAAATACTCTGAAAAACAAAACGGCTGTCTCAAATATGCTTCACATATTTTGAAATGTCACTGCCACATAAGAATTATCGCTCAGCATCTATTACCCTAATTATTTAGGAAAACTGTGGTAGAATAGAACAAATTTATCTCATAAAAATGTATTTTAAAATTTTACAATTCTGGAAAATAAAAATGTTTTCACCTGTCCAAATTTGTTTAATCTGGTTGTTGTTATTTGCTAAATGTGGTTTATTGCGACAAGATATGTTTTGACGTCAAGTTCACTAAGGTACGGTCGGTAAGTAACATGACAGCTACGACATGCCTTGTAGCACTCACAGCCAACCGTAATTTGTAAACCTTTTGATCGCACGTTGTGATTCATACTGAGTTAAGAGATCACTTGGGGTGGTAGACTTTATCAATTAAATTTGGGCCATACTCCTTTTTTTTTTCAACACTCTATATTATCTTTTCTTACTTTGTGCTCCGTATGTTTAACATACACTGCAAAGAGACAAATATTGTGCATATTTGAAAAATAGACAAGATCCGACATGTGATCGAGTTTTCTACCATCAGATTCGATCGAATAACTTGAAATAATCTGTAGTGCTATTTTAAGTTTTTGGACATCTATCTCTCAGTTTTACATATATTACACAGTAAAACGTAAGTTAAACAATTTAGAACAACGTGATTGTTTTGATTTGAGGTTATGTCAGAATTCCACATCGAATCTGGTTGTAGTTTATTGTTGATCTACATATCGCATCCTGTTTGGTTTTATCCCTTCGTCATCTTTTAACACTATGTTGTATTTGAGACGTTATCAGTAATATAGTGTTGAAGTCAACAAAACGGTCTGCTGAAAACAGTAAGTAAAATTATAGGTCTTCAATTACTATTTTGGCGTATTTACAGGAAAACCCCAGACATAACAAAATATTGTAATTATTATTACTAATCTGTAGAGTAAGAAGCTATTAGTAAAATGCTCGTATACATGCAGAAACCTCGTAAGCCTCAAAGAAAATATTGTGTAAGTTGTAAAATTCAAACTTAACCTACTAGAGCCGTAGATTAAGAACTAGGTATATAATAACATAAACGATATACAAACTGCGTCGTCTCCGCTTGTACAAAATTGCATTGCAAATATAACTGCAAAACTTAAACACAATACTAGTAATAATAATAGGCCAAATATTGATCCATAAAAACAGAAAATATTCGATATAAACAATTTATTCAATACCAGAAACATTGTACATTATATATAAGAATGTATTCTACACCTAAACTTTTATTACAATACATACTGATTCATTTTAAACTATTTTAGCACTTAATAGGCCATCCTTTGTTTTTAATAACTAATTCACACCTTTGTGGTATAGAATGCACCAGTTTTTGTAACTCTTTCTTCGTAATACAGCGATACCACGCATCAATTAGGGATTCGATTAATTCCACCTTTTCTGTGCAACCCCATATCACGACGAAGGTTGGATGTTTAATTGTTGACAGAACACATTGTCGTGAATTCTTCTCCAGGAAATCTTCTAACATATGTGTTTCCAACATGATTGTTAATGTTAAAAGTAGATTCTTCACTAAATAATATCTTATGTCATTGTTCTGGGACCCAATGGCGATGATCCTTTGCCCATCTCAAACGGTGGAGCCTTTGTTTTTCTGATAGGAGGGGTTCCTTCTGGGTTTTGCAACCCCTAAGTCCAGATTTAGGAAATCTCTATGTTACGGTAGAAGTGCATCCACTTACGCCAGTAGCTTCGGACCTTATTTTGATTAAAGCTGTCGAATTAAAACTTTTGTCTGTCAGGCTCGTCCTCCGCAATACACTGTATTCTCTCACTGTAGTTTTTTTTCGACGGCCATTGCGGGGTTTATCTTCAATTTTTCCCTTCTCAGACTATTTTTTGATCATTCTAATAACTGTGAACTGATTGCACTGCACTTTCATAGCTAATTCACGACTGGAAGCGCCTTGTTTATGATGAAAAATAATTTCATATCGGTCTTCATCCGATAATTTGAAAGGTTTCTTTTCGGATGGCATCCACTGCTAAGGACATGCAAAATGCAACTGAATAATCCATAGTACCTGCAGGTATATACAGGGTGGGCCAATGAAAACGAAACAGACCCAATTTTTCATATTTATCGTCATTTTATAGAAAATCGCTCGGACCCGTAATTTTTGTTTTGGGGGGGAAGCTTTTTGCGTTTATTTTCAACCTTGTCACTTCAACCTCCTAGGGGTGGTGAGGTTCACCCCTAAAATTGTAAATGGGAAAGGGGATCGAGTAGTTTTTCAAAGTCGTAATAGTAGTTTTCGAGAAATGCCTTTTAAAGATAATAACCCGCCAAAAACTAATAATTCGTCATTTTTTAATATTATCATAATTTACACCAATAATGTTTTATTCATTAAGAAATTTACCTTAACTTTCACTTTATTACATGTTCGAAATGTTGACCTCCAGCATCCACACAGTAGTATAGGTTTTGTTGAAAACCGTTTCGTACGTTCTGAAGCATTTCTGGGGTAATTTGTCGTCATTCGTTGTTGATCCGTTGACGCAAATCATATAGGGTTTCTGGCTGAGAACAAAAATTTTACTTTTTATGTGGCCCAACAGAAAGAAGTCTGGTGACCTCGTAGCCCACTCCACTGCTCCTCTTCGGCCAATCTATCTACCAGGAAATGTTTCGTCCAGGTATTGATGAACAGCAATGTTATAGTGTGGATGTGCTCCATCTTGTTGAAACACCAACTCATTCATATTGTAACGGTCATTCTGTTCCATAATTCAGTTATTGCTGGATCAAGATGATCTCGTATTAAATCCAATTTCATTTCTCCTGTTAGATTTCCTGGTAGAAAAAAAAGGACTAACAACGCGATCGCCATAAATTTAATTTTTGAGGATTCCATTAAGGTTCAAAATCAAAATCCATTTGTCGTGGGTTGCTTTTTTTTGTAATTACTTTATTAGCTGTTAATATATTGTACTGTTTTGTAGTATATTTCGTCATGAATACAATATGGAGAGATTCCAAAATGTGGAGTTACGAAGAGTTGAATACGCTGCGTGATGATTTCAGCGAGATGGCGCCATGGCACATTATATTATGTGTAAATCTACATATTTTACAAGCTACGTTTGTAAATCGCTTGATATGAAGAAGTGGGAATATTCCTTTAGAGTTACGTGGCCCGCAAGAACAGATTGCCACAATGTCTAAACTTTTATGGACAAAGTCTATAGGACATACATTTTGTTTATTCAAACTTCATTAAATAAACTTGTCGTTTCCTTCACAAATTGGGTAAATGTATAAGTTTTTACGTACTTTTGAATATTGCCTAATCCTGCTTTAATTCGACGCCTTATAAAACTTATTGTTGTGCATCGCCCTATTTTCATCAGTTTTTGTGATTTTATGGTATACATTGTTTTGTGCATTACGGACGTGAACTGTTTTCGGAAACTTTTTCTGCGTAACCGGAAGCTTCCTGTAATCTAAGACAGAAGCATGTTTAATCGTTCGTAAGCGTAGTGATTAAAATGTGAATACGTGTAACAATTGCTAATAGATACGCTATTAGTTCAATTATTTTAATGCTACCATAAGTCATAAGAAATGTACGTTCTCCTTCAGTCCAAATTTTTGTAAACATTCCAGAAGTTTTCAATCATTTTGACGGAAGTTTTTTTTTTATTAATGTAGTTTCTACAGTTTTTCTTATTAATTTATATTTACCTAAATCAGCTGCATCTTTAATTTCCAACAATTGCTTAAGATATACCACATACGAGTATGTTTCGATGGTCAGGAATGCAACATATACACAACGAACAGAATGTACAGCAAGGAAGCTTTGGAAGGAAACTCGTTCGTAAACCGAGACTTGTCTGTCACACGTGTTTACAGTAATCATTGCATAACAGAAAACTGATTTGCTCTTAAAAATGTTAATATAAAGTCGGCTATTTTGTAAATGTGACTGTACGTTTTTCCATTTCCAAATTGTAATTTTGGCCAAAGAGATTTCGACGACCTCAATCTTAAGTGATTTGCCGTTTGTATAGATTCTTCCTCAATATAAAAAATAAGCTCCGAGGCTGTATTAAATTTTTATATTAACATTTGTATAATAAGTCAATTTCCATCCACCCTTGATTTCATCATCATAAGCAGGCGATACAGAAAGAAGGCCAAAAGGCCATTAAATTCGTCCTTAATGGCTTTTTTTGCAGATCCAGCGAATTCGGCGGCGCTTCCTATTTCGGACACCCCTTATTATTATACGTGGACGGCACGAAGGTGCAGCGCGTATTATGCGACCCTCGTGCAAAAAAACTAAGCAAAAATGGTCCGGCAATTCGTAGTCTATCCCTATAGCGCTTCATTCATCCCTGCGGGCCGTCGAAGTCGTAAACTGGCCTCCTGCTTTGCTCTACCCTCCAACGAAAACATCACACCCCGTGTTAGTTTTTAAGGGTTTTTCATCTTTTGTTAAAACTGCACTGGCGCTGATCAGATTCATGATCTACGATCCAATCGTACAACACCTTTTTGGTACTTGAAACTCGAAACCGTTAAATTTCTGGTTACGTAACGTGACGTTATGCCGGGTCCATTCTTTTGCTGATCCTATGATACTAACTGTCCTAACAGGAATTAATTTTATTCGTTAATATGGACGTGGAAGATAGCGATATACTATTATGTATATAATGAGCTTCCTAGGTAGATACAACACAGTCAATTCCTTGCATAAAAAATCAATGGCCGAAACATATATCTAGCTTGAGTCGGTATTAATCAAGTACTAACTTATTATATTTAAAACACCCTAATTTCTATTTAATACGTACCAGTTGAACCCGTGGGATACGCAGTACGCTCAAATGTACTGAAATGTAAACACAGTAATATTATAGAAATAAATCGATGTTATTTTTAACTAATCTGTATATTTTGGGCAGCAAGGGTGATAATAAAATAATTTTAAAGCGAATCTGTTGCTTCATTTGTATATTTTAAAGTAAATGATAGTGACGTAAAATACAAATACCGCTATCAGTTAAGAGATTGTGTGCTTGTATATAAAATATTTAAAAATCACTGGTAAAGTGAAAATTTTGACTTAAATCTAATTTCTAGAGCCCTATAATAGTTTATTAATGTTTATCATTGTTTATTGTATTTTATTGGAAATTTGTACAGGTTCGATACAGACATATGTATTTGATGTGTTCAAGTGTTCATGAGCAGGAAACGAAGTTGAGACAGGTGGAACGGAAACGGAAATAATTTAAGATTTTAAGATTACTCGTCAGTATGTTTAATATGAAATCAATAATTCTAATAGCATCTTTGGATAGAGTTCTTAAAAAAAACATTCATTACATATAAGCTGACAAACTACTATGTTTAAATCGTTTCAGTTGGATTTATTTGCAATTATATTACATTATTACAAATTCACTCCTAGTAACATTATTGGCTTTGATCCTTGTAATAAAATGTTGACTACAATTAAATTAAGAAAGTAATTCAATTAGTCTTTCTTGAAGTTATATTACTTACCATCCTGTTCAATACCAAAGCAATACTTCCAGTAATATCCTTGGTTTGGGTGTTTTTAATAAACGGTTCAATACCCGTGACTTAGTAAACCTTGTCAATAGACGCCATTTATAATTTTACTGTTTGCATACCGATTCTACAAAATCTGTATTATTTTAGCATTCCTTGTTTGGAT
>JABXWE010035661.1:0-17409 GCA_014611495.1 Limonius californicus
TTGTATTGAAGATCGCAGGAATTTTCCACTGATTTTCCGCCTACCAGATTTGGGTCTATCTACGACGGCAGCATCCAAACGGATCTCCATCTCAGGTCAGCCGTATTTTTGCATATTAATTTTATGTGTCTACGTTATCTCGTTCCGAGTACAGGAAGCATACTTTTTCATGTTTTGCGCTGCAAGCTGAAATTTTAAGTTCATATTTTGATCCAGCTTACACTTTGTTTATGTGTTCATTTATTATTTTGATATTAAATTTATCGTACTGCTTTAATTCACTGAATCTATACTTTTTATAATTAACCAGTTTGGTTGTACGTTACTTATGTGTGTTAGTAAGTTCGTACCTGTTGTTAATTTAAATTCAATTACATACATTAAACTCTATGGCCCGTCAGGTGTATTTACTTATTTTTGATAAATTTATCAGCTGTGTTATTGTATAAAGCCGGGTTTACGCTGCTCTGCTTGACAGGTAAAGCCGGCTTTACACCTTACATTATTCCAACATTATTTTATTGTCTTGCTTATTTATGCCGAATTTATGTAATTTAGGCTTACATTTAACCTGTTCATTTGTAGCGTGTAAAACAGTAAACAGTTGCCCCAGTGTTTTTGCATTCACTAATTCACTAAAATACCAGGACAGTTAAGCGAAGTCTTTTGTCTTGTCAAGTAATTTCGCGACCGGCACGCTATTTTAGATGTGACCCTTATTGTTTCTTACTTTGAAGGCCTTCGAAATAGGGACAGTCGAATGTTTGGCACGCGTTTAATCATGTCGTACCAGTGGCGGACTATAGGGGGGCTTTAGGGGCTGGTGCTCGGAGCCCCAGATGCTGAAGGGGCCCCCTGACGCCTCAAAAACGGCTTCAAAAACCATATGCAATTTTTAATGAAATAATAAATTTATAAACACATGTTTGGATGACAGATGGAAAGTGTATGATGACATGGGCAAGAAATTTAAGTTTTTATTCGACTTGGCTAATAAAACCAAGGATGATTGTGACGAAGACAGTATGAATCTTGTCATCAGTCATTATGCAAATGGTATTGATAGGATTGCGTAGGTTTTAAGACCTACCTGATTGAATTAGATAGATATACTGAATTGAACAAAGAAAGAGCGTCAAAAGAAAAAACAGAGAAGAAATACTGAACAGGCTTTCATGTTCACAAATGCTACATGAAATATAAAACAATGATTTGATAGATATTTTCCCAAATTTATTCACTATATTAAAAATATATTTGACGTTACCAATAACTATCTGCGAAGCGGAACGAGCGTTTTCGAAATTAACAATTATAAAAAATAAGTATAGGACCACAATGATGGAAACGAAATTGAATTGCTTGTCGATTTTATCAAGTGAAAGCGACATTACCAAATCGTTGACTTATGATGAGGCAATAAAAGCGTATGCCCAACGCAAATCTTGAAAAGCTTCGTTTAACATATTGAATTGATATTGATTAATTGAACGAATTTTGTTTTTTACTTATTATTATTTATATATTATATCACCTTCTCTTTTATTTATTTGAATAATAAAAAATATAAACTCTTATTGTTCTTAACCTGGCCTAACCCCAAAAATGTATATCGTATATGATGGGACGGGGCCCAAAGAGTTTAATAGCCCAGGGTCCCGCAGCAGGTTAGTCCGCCACTGTGTCGTACGCATTTGCATTGATAATTGAACAATTAAGATTTAGAGTTTCATTGGCCTAATTGCTTTCCAATTTGGTTTGCATCCATTTTTCATATTACAGGGTTGTTTTCTATTACTTTAACAATTTTATATTTAACCTTTTTGTAACTTCAATATTTGTTACTGTGATTACTACCATTCATTACAGTTGAATTTTGTTTACCTGAATTTATGCTTACTAGACCGTTGGTTGAATTGTAATATAGTTATGTGTATTTAATATGTGTGATTATTAATTGGTCAATTTTCTTTGTGTTCGTTTGTAACTTTCGTGAGATTTAATTTAGATTTTGTTTGATGCGCTTTATAAGTGTTCGCAGATTGTGGTGTTCACTCATATTGATATTTTTATATTTTCATGTTATTTATTTTTGGGGGAAAATACATTTACTGATGTCTAAACTATTTTCGAGTTTTATTGTTTATATTTGATGTTTTCGGAGCATCATTTACTTGGAGCGGTAAATGGTTGAACTTAAGATTATTTTGATTAAGGTAAGTTCCTGGCGCCCTAAGGTTCTTTTTTATAGCTGCTTGACTTAATGAAGCCACGCCCTTCTCGGCTGAGTTAGCAAAATAATCATTATCTTGTCATCGCCAAATTATCACTATTTATGAGTACTCATTTTCGATAGTAAATGTATTTATTGTGTTCGTAAGGGTGATTTGGGTGATACAACCAAGTGGAGGGTTGGAACAATCGGTTTTACCATTTAGTAGGATACAATCATCCAAGTGTACGGACTTTGGTAAAAAAAAATGCAACTTGAACTCGCTGCCGATGAGACCAAACTGGCCCAGCAGAATGTAGGCGTTGTGAGTAAACGTAAAAAGCTAATGGTTTATGAAAATCTTCAAAATCGCTTGCATTTATATGCCAGCAATATGTAGCAGGCGAAATAGCTTTAGAAGATTATATTCGGGCTGTTGGCCACACTATTCGCATTACATAAGCAACTTTAAGTTAAGAATGTAAATATAATTTTGTTAATTTAATAAATAAAGTTTGTGAAAATGAGACAGTGGTAATGATTACATAAAAAGATAAAAACAAATTTACATCACAAAAATCGATCGATAATGTAGATCGATTAAAATAATTATAAATAATAATAGAAAAAGGAGTCTGATTTATAGAATAAAGCGAAAAAAAGTGAAGTGTTTTACAGAGCAGTAACTTTCAAAATTTGGATTTTTTCCGTGGATTTTTATTCCGTGGATTTTTTCCTATAGGTTTTTTCCATGGATTTTTATACCTCGTTTTTCCGTGGATTTTTTTCAATGGATTTTTTCCGCTTACCGTTTTTAATAATAATGATTCAAAGATTCCGTTTTGCTGTACAACATTTTAAGAGTTATTTAATATGTTATATTGCAATAACTAATGTAAATCACAGTGATCCACTAACGCTATTAAATAAAAGCATTGAAAACACATTCAAAGAGTTGACTTTTATTTGGTAGGTATAATGGGTCTTATTTTTTCGAAAAGGCGATTTATTTTACTTTAAATTGTTTTGCCTAGAGTATGTTTTAGCGCCTAATTCTTCAATTGATTGGTCTGTTTGGCTTATTTTTCTGGATGTTTTCAATTGCTTATTTTACATTTTAACCACCTACAATCCGAACCCTACATTAGAAATATAGAACGTAAATAGTAACCCTCGAATTTATGTTGGCGAAACTTTATTACATTATTAAAGCTTTATTTAATTAAAATAACAATATTAAATTGAAACAAATTTAACAATGTTAGTTAATATGCTACTGCTTTGTTTGTATTTATTTAATATGTATTCTCAAAAGTTTCCCTTGCTTGTTTCACTTTAGCATTTATTAGAAAATAAATTAAAATGAGCTTTGGGATAATTTAGTTGCAAGAGAATATAGAGCTAGAATTTGTAAACATCTCAAAGGCTTTAAAAGCTATTTCATAAATCAAGTAATAAGCTACAAGCACTTTTAATCATGCATTAAGTACTTTCTGCTTTTTCTTTGACCAACAAAGAAGACTATTTTACTTTATGTTTTCTTAATTGTGTAGTAAAATTATTTATAATTATATTCCTCGAGCGGAAGTAAACTTATTTACAAAACAAATTACATCACTGTACAAATTTTCCAAGCTTTTTCTTTTAATTATAGGCAAAATGCTTGAGAAATATTATTTTTTCAAATTTTATGGTTAAGAATGTATGCTGTATGTATGTATTTGTGATCGTTATTAGCTATTACAATACAAAATTTCTATTACAACCTAAAAATTAAGAAAAACAAAAACAATTCGTTAAAACACTATGAGTTGTTATGCATTGTTTCTATAGCGCAGTGGATAAGACGACTATTTTGTAAGTGAGTGCGGGCGCCCCTTACACACTAAACATTCATGCAACATGCACCCTAAACTTAAGTAAGCGAAATGAGGTCGCCCCAGACGGGATTCGAACACCCCAACCGATCGGCCACATTTCGCTGTGACCTCGAGTGGCAGCGCGTATCCACACTACTCCACCGAGGCCTCTAATATTGTACCTAGTTACTTCTCAAAATTACTTCTCTGAACCCTCCTCGTTGATAAATAGACACTATTATAAAACATTAAATGAGTCCCACAGTTAGTTCTTCATTTTCCGACCAGTTCTATCAGCAAACAATAACGTAAACATGTTCTGTACAGTATACACTAGCGAGCAAAAAAACCAGGTCACTTCAAAATTATCAAATGTTCATTGAATTTGTTCGAAACTGTTTCCAACTATTCAGTATTTATTTATTAGGCTTAGTAATAAGCGAAATATAAAACTATTATCTCATTTGTCGAACAATTTACACTGACGTGCATAGATGTTTATTTTGAGCAGTTCATTTCAATTCACGTTTGCTCCGTTTATCAGTTCTTTTAGTTAATTTTGATTGTTATGGTACCGTATCATTTATAAATTTGAGGTTTTTTAGTGTTACCAATAAATTACTGTAAAACACACAATTTTTGTATCGCCCTGAAACGGTACCAAAACTGTTTGGATCGGTTTTGTGCTCATGCGTCGACTTCGCACTGTCCTATCTTGTACTGCGTGTTGAAACGGTTTTGTGATGGTGTTCCACATTAAATTTGTATCAGCATCAGTTCTAAATCATCCTCACTAGTTTCATCCGATAAAACGTCACTGTCTCCTGTCGAATCATCAGTCTTCTTCTTTAGGCGCCGTCTTCAGATCGAAGTTTGGCAATTCTAATCCTTGAGGCTGCTGCTCTGAAAAGCTCCCCAGATGTGCATTGAAACCATTTCCTCCGATTACGCAGCCACTAGATTCTTCTTCTTCCTATATTTCTTCTTCCTTGTATTATCAGCTGCAGCATACAGTACCTTTCTCCTCTTGTAACCTGTCCAAAATACTATAGTTTTGGACTCTTTATCGTATCTATAATTTACTTGTTACCCATTCTCCTAAGCACTTCGACATTAGTTATTCGGTCCATCCACGATATTCTGAGGATTCTTCTGTAGGCCCACATTTCGAACGCTTCTAGTTTGAGCGTTGCTTCCTTGAGTGTCCATGCTTCGACCCTGCAGAGAAGAGTGGGGAAGACCTACCATTTAACTAAACGATCCCTCAATCCAGACTCAGGTTTCTACCGCAGAGTACTTTTTTCATTTTGATGAAATTTGTTCGTGCCATTTCGATTCTGATTTTGATTTCATTGGTTTAGTCGTTATTGGAGTTCACACTTGCACAACATATGTGAATTTTTTAACTTGTTCGATATTGTTTCCGTTTACAATAAGGTCTTCATTATTACGATATGTCTTCGAAATCGTCAAGAATTTCGTCTTCTGAATGTTTAGTGATAAACCATACTCTTCGCTACACTCAACTACTTTATTTATCAGTCTTTGAAGATCTTCGATACCTTCTACCAGAATCACCGTATCCTCCGCGTATCTTATATTATTCATGGGTGTTCCATTGACCTTAATACCAGCTATTTCTCCTTCAACGGCTTTTTTGAGAATTTTTTTGGAGTATGCATTTAAAAGCACCGGTGAGAGAACACCCCTGTCTTACTCCTCCTTTTATTTCTATCTCTTCTAATATTAGATTGCCAATGCATTCCGTCGCCTTTTGCCTGTAGTATAATAAAATATGATTGGAAGGTCTCTATAATCCAGATGTTTCATTTTGAGAATATTTGTTAACTGATCGTGTCAAACTCTCTCGACCGCCTTGTTATAGTCAATGAAACACACATACACATGCTGGTTAACGGCTAGACACCTTTGAACCAGCACGTTGAACGAGAACAAGGCTTCCCTTGTTCCCAAGCCTTTCCAGAATCCAAATTGAGTTTCCGTGATGTCTATGTCTAGTTTTTGATATATACGGTTGTGGATTAGATAAGAATAATTTCAATATATGTGACATCAAGCTGATGGTACAGTGGTTCTGACATTCTTTGGCATTTGGTTTCTTGGGCAAACAGATGAAAACTGACAGTGACCATTCTTCAGGGATATTTACTGAGCTATATATTTTATTGAGAGGTTCTAGTAAGACGTTCATATGCTCTTCTTCAATAATTTTTAGGATATCGCTGGGAAGTTCATCGGGTCCAGGACTTTTACCACTCTTCATTGTTTTCAAGGCGTATGTTATTTCTTCCTTGGTGATGTCGGGTCCCATTTCTTCTTGAAGTATTGGTATCAGTTCTGGAGCTATTCTCTGGTCTGTGAATAGTTCCTCTATATATTCTTTCCATCGTTCTAGTTTTTGTTCTGTATTTGCAATGATATTACCATTTTTGTCTAGGAGTATGCAAGATTGTTTTCTTGGTTGTAGACTAGCAAGTTCTCTGACTTTTCTAAATACCTTAAACAGATCGTATTTATTTTGTAGTTCTTCTATTTCTTCACATTGTTTTTTGAAGTATGTTTCTTTGGCTTGTCTTAGCCTTCTTCGAACTCACAGTTAATTTCTCTGTACAGGGTGGGCAAATTTCGATGTTTGTATAGGGTAACTCGGTAATTATAGGAGATACAAAAAAATGGAAGGCACGTTCTCGATCTCTTTTTTTGAGACAAATTCACTGGCGGAAACAAAAATTTGCTATCGTCTTTTGTTTTCGAGTTACAAACAAAAGTTCGATTTTTCGACTTTTAGACACATGTGAATATCGTGGTTGTTTGTAAAGTTAGGAGAAAATAACTTTTACATTCTCAAGGCACTTTTTTCTGTATAATCCAGTCTCGTCGAGAAAATTTGAAAAAAAAGGTTTAATGTCGAGTTATGGCCTAAAGTTGTATTTTTTCAAATGGGAATCATAGTTGGCTATGGTTTAGTGAAAACGGATTTTTTTTTCTCTTTCTAGCTATGTATCATATGTCGGGTAACTTTTGATGTGTAAGTCCTTAATAGCGAATATAATATTTTACTAGATTACTTTCTGTATTTTTTTTATATTTTACCAAGTAGGCGGGTGTCATCTATGATGGTAAACGGAAAAAATCCAGGAAAAAAATCCATGAAAAAAAATCCAAAGGAAAAAAAATCCAAAGGAAAAAAAATCCACGGAAATAAAATCCAAACTATAATTATAGTAATTTTTCACATGGTTTGTAACATTACGGCCGGTTGCACAAACGCTTTATGAAGTTTGCCTTATAGTTACCTACCTTAAAAATAAAATTTTGGGGCAAAAATATTTTGTTACTTAGGTAGATCTGTATTTGGTTATAATGCCCTTGGATGTAAATTTTGACAATTTAACAATTTATTAAAACTAAAACATCTTCACTTTTACGATTAAATGAGTTAATTGTAATTATGACGGAAACAAAATCGTTAATATGCAATTTACTTGCAAACGAATAAACACTGTCATAGATGGATTGTAGGAAAAAAAAAACCCAAGGAAAAAAATCCACAGAAAAAAAATCCAGGAAAAAAATCCAAGGAAAAAATCCATAGGAAAAAATCCAGGAAAAAAAACCCAAACTATAAAATGAAGTGATTATAATTTTGAATAGCCAAACCTTTTTTTTTTCTCGCTCATTCATACTACTGTCCTTCCCCCGGAACCGCTTTCGCATTACTTCAGGGGGTTGTGGGCGTCCCTTACACACTAAACATTCACGCAACATGCACCTTAAACTTAACTAAGCGAAATGCGGTAGCCCCAGTCGGGATTCGGTCGCCCCAACGGAGCAACCGCATTTGCTGTGACCTCGAGTGGTCAATGCGTTCTCGCACTAGACCACCGAGGTCCCTGAACAGCCAAATCTAACCTAACCTAACCTACAACTTTTTTATCTTTCAGTATTGTTGTCTACTTTTCTTTTTTCTATTTAAATAATTTTTTTGCTAATAATGTGATTTGTTGCCAGTTTTCTTAACCAATACACATATATCTATTTTATTACTGTGCTGCGTGAACGCTCTGTCAATTTTAACAAGGGATTTTTTTAATTAAAAGTTTTATTATTAATAAATAGTTAAATTGTCAAAATTTACAGCCAAGGGCATTATAACCAAAATACAGATCTACCTAAGTAACAAAATATTTTTGCCCCAAAATTTCATTTTTAAGGTAGGTAACTATAAGGCAAACTTCATAAAGCGTTTGTGCAACCGGCCGTAATGTTACAAACCATGTGAAAAATTACTATAATTATAGTTTGGATTTTATTTCCTTGGATTTTTTTTCCTTTGGATTTTTTTTCCTTTGGATTTTTTTTTTCATGGATTTTTTTCCTGGATTTTTTCCGTTTACCATCACAGATGACACCCGCCTACTTGGTAAAATATAAAAAAAATACAGAAAGTAATCTAGTAAAATATTATATTCGCTATTAAAGACTTACACATCAAAAGTTACCCGACATATGATACATAGTTAGAAAGAGAAAAAAAAATCCGTTTTAACTAAACCATAGCCAACTATGATTCCCATTTGAAAAAATACAACTTTAGGCCATAACTCGACATTAAACCTTTTTTTTCAAATTTTCACGACGCCACTGGATTATACAGAAAAAAGTGCCTTGAGAATGTAAAAGTTATTTTCTCCTAACTTTACAAACAACCACGATATTCACATGTGTCTAAAAGTCGTAAAATCGAACTTTTGTTTATAACTCGAAAACAAAAGACGATAGCAAATTTTTGTTTCCGCCAGTGAATTTGTCTCAAAAAAAGAGATCGAAAATGTGACTTCCATTTTTTTGTATCTCCTATAATTACCGAGTTACCCTATACAAACATCGAAATTTGCCCACCCTGTACAGTATGTTCATTAAAAAAAAACTCTAGCAGGCTTTGAAATTTTTATTAAGGTATGGCTTAGCGCATATGTTACAATTGACAGTCATAATGTCACTTATAAATGTCAACAGCAACAATCACATTTCGAGGTTATGTGAAACATTTTGACGTATACATAGGAATACATTTTAACGGTAAGCGATTCGGAATCGACCTGTTTCGGAAATGAAACGTGAAGATCTAATTATTATTTAATTATAAAGTTCAAGTTGTTCAGAAAGAAACTAACATGTGTATACCAGTGTATACAGGCGGAAATTTGTTTTATTACCAATTAAATCGTGTTTTACGTACTGATTTAAAAATTAGTAAATTTCGTTATTTCGCTTCCTATAAAGTGCATGCTGTAAGAAGACACTATACGTAAATTTACCATGGCAAGCTGCGAGTTTTTTTTTTACGCACCCTTTATGCAGTTTAAATTTATATTTTTTTGGTACCCCTGGTCGCTGCTGGGCTATAAAAGACAGGAGGCTCAGCTAGAAAAGGATGCAGTGTCGCAACTTAGGGTTTTCATTTTAATCCTACTCCTACATTGCGACTCCTTTACTAATTTGGTGTTAGATGAAGAGTTTTTAGATTATTAGCAATTGAAAGTTTTTTAATTTGGCAACGCTGTCCAATCAAACCTAAGTGGATGCATGCATTTAGTTACCCTTGATCGTATATTGTAATTGATTGAAGTACAAAATTAAATAAAATATGTACCAACGTCTTAATGTCATTTTTGAAACATTTACAAGTTTAGAAAAAAATGACATTAATAACAATCTATTTGTCATACATGCAGCTATCTATTTAATTTTAATACTAAAAACCCAAAAATTACTCCAGCAGCGGCTTCCAAAATTACAAACAGCAAAGATTTTGTATTGTTAAAGACTAAATTATAAGTAAACTGATTACCAAAATGGTAAAATGTATATTTGATTACTTATTTTGCTTGCTGGACTATGAGTTGTGAATACTATTTAAATGTATTTTTCAACGATAGGTAGTCGAAATTTATACAAAGATTGGTCACTAATAACTCCATAATCAAAGGATTGACACTATACCGGCACTAAAATTTTTTGCTTGGTTTTCAACGTAGAATCACGTGGTGTAAATATTATCCGCCATTTGTCCTAAGTAATCTAAGACTAACTTTTTTCTTACTTTGATGAAAACTTTTATACTCATATTATTGAGTATAGTATTTAGTAGGTAATTAAATAATTGTGACAATCTTCGACGCTCATTTTAAACAAAAAACAGCAAACAAAAGTAGCTTTCGCTATGTCCAGAACCTCCTGATTTATAAAAATTCGGCAAAAATTAGTTAGCACCTACCTAATATTTATTTACGGAACATGTACAATATCGTGTTCAAAAGAACCGAAAGGGTGTTTTTAGAGTTGTAGCCAGTGTTGGGTAGCATCTAGATAGATGTATCTAGATTTTGGATCAAGGTACTATTATAGTATCTGTTACCTGTATGTAGATACATTTATAAAAGCGGATCTTGTATTTGTATCTAAATCCTATTAGGCAGTATATTTTTTATTAAACAATAAAAGATCCAAAGATGCATTCAAGATTTATAATTTTAATTTCTTGTAGATATTTTTTTATATTTTTATTTGTCTTAAACATTTAAGACATTTTTGGGCATTTATATTAACGTAATTCGTTTTATGGGAAACTCCCAAATAGGGCTTAAGATAGGTAACAGTATTGCATTTACAAAAATTCCTAGATCCAGGGGGTAAGAAGCTTATTTTTAAGTGCACATTTAACGATTCCGGCAATAACAATCCCTGTTGATCTTCATGCCGCTTTGAATGATTGGTGTGATATAATTACTGGTATTATTGTTTAGATGAGAAAATTCAAATGTGTAAATGGCGCTGAAGTTGATTACAAGTTACAAAATTGCTGTATTCAATACTAGTAATGACACATGCATTTACTTCCATTGGAATTACTCATAAACGAATGGAGTTATTACAAAACTGCAAGAAGTAAAAAATTTCTCGGTAATTTCAAGCAATTTGAAGAAAGTGATTAGGTACAGTAATGGCGTATCATCACAAATACTCGTAGCTTAAGAGGGAGCGAATAAAGGCAAGACATTTTCATGAACCTTAAAAACAAACCATCATGTACATCATTTTCCGTCAAAGTATTCTAGCACAGTTGTTGTTGGCAAAAGATATATGTGTACTATATTTCAAATCAATATCTCACATGTTGTCCAATATATTAAATATAATTACAAATAAATTGAAATTTTCAACACCTTGTATCTTGAAAACTAAAGCCCTAAGCATATACGTTCATCTGAATTTTTCTCCATAAAATTGATTGTAGAATCACCTCTTTAATTATTTTAGATTACTTAGAAAACACCCTGTATATGTATGTATACAGAGTGTGTTAAAAATGGCGGATAATACGGAATGAAAATTTTCGAATAATTCTAAAGAATCCACGAGAAGCAGGTTTTGTGTTTCCAGTTTATTAATAATATTGGAAATTTCAGAAAAATGAGCCTATAATTCAGAACTTTTCAAAATACCGTGACAATCTGCCACATACTGAGCACAACTTGAATCAAAAGAGTTAACAACAATTTTAAAATCACTATAATGTTCGCAATAAAATAGAATGGCTTCAATCCACTTCCCCGTCTGGTAACGATTGGCTGTGGAGGTAAGGGAACATTCTTAAGCCATTCTTTGTAAACTTCGACGCGAATTGCTGATTTTAGGAATACCTTCTTCCCGTTATTAATTAGTTTATTCGCCAAAGGAAACTCGCCTCTAATTGTTTCAGTCGCTCTTCATTGCATGAGCCAAACAGGTCACGTGAATTATATTAGGAAAAAAATTTTTAGATTTTGACCAGCTTTCACCATGTATGCTGCACCATCAGTTACCATGTACAAAATTCTCTCTGATGGTATTTGATTTCGCAAATATAATAATAAAAGGGTTTCATTGACGAAACGTAAAATTATCAAATGGTTGGTTTTTTAGAGTTGTTTAACAGCAACTAATAACCTGGAAGAAGGATTTGCGTTCAAGACACCAACAATAAAATTCGCAATATACCTTCCTTTGGCATCGGCGGAAGATATTTAGGAAATATTCAGTTATTTCCCTGTCAGAAATTATAGGACATGCATTTCCAAAAAAATTGTTATGTATTTTACTTTTTAATTTTTTTTTGCTAGAATATGCATTTTCATGTTCTTAAAAGACAAAATATGTACTAACATATGCCACATGCCGTAAAGTTGTAATATATGCAAAATGTGCAAAAAGCATTTACTTTTTATGAGTCTAAACATTAAAAAACATGTATACACGAAATATTAACAAGTTATGCTCAATAAAAAAAGATATGCAAATATGCGTTTGCCCAACTCTAATTATAAGTAAAAGCACATTTCGTTAATAACGTTTACTGCAAATAGAGTTGCGACAATCCGAAACAAAACTGCATTATATTTCTGGTTCAATTTAAAATAGACTGAAATAAGGAAACATTTATAATTAAATTTATTTATGGTTCCTCATTTAAATTAAAAAATAAAAATAAAAACTTCTGGATCTAGATCAAACATTAATTCGTATTTACCAGATATTGCGACCGTTTTAAAAGCAGATTCCGATAAATTACTGCACCAACAAGCAGCGTTCAGTAGGAAGCTATTAAAATCAGTTCAAAATGTTCTTTTTTCATCTAGAGAAAGAACGGCGCTATGTAAATTGGAGATAACGTCGGAACCGCTATTCTGGATCGGAAACCGATTTAAAATGAATTGAACTGTTTAATGGAAGTAGCATTGAAATAAATTGTAAACAACAAAAACTTGTCTCCTATTGGCAATAATAAATTATGGATTTATTAAAACAGAGCAGCAGGGGCATTGCAAGTTGGATACTCTGTGAAAAATAAATTTTTACCAGACATAAGGAATGATCTCATATTGCTTTTAACAACTTATATTTCGCAATTAGACTCATAAACTGTACTTTATGACGTGCAAGTTGTATTCGTCACAATTTTATGACAGAATGAACACAACATGTAAGGTTTATGCCCTATAACACAAACAGAAATGGTTCTTAATAAAGCTATGCTCATTTCAATCAATACAGTAAGCACCATTTGTTGAACGTTGGTGATAACTGATTCCTTATAATTTAAAATGGTTCTGTCTATGCGAATTTCCTACATATTAAAAAAAACTAAAAAAATTACTGTTTTCTCTGTATTGGATTACATAACCCTTTTTAGGACAAACTTTCCTATAAATAGAAAATACCCAGTAAAAACTAGGTACATTATTCTCTAAAAATATAAATCATATGTACAAGCAAGCGCTATAAATTTATATTTACAGCTGTACGATGCAGACTAATTCAGTTTTAATTGTTCTATTAGTATGTTAGGACAAGTTAAGAATTGTAGCCATCTGCAAAGAGAACATCATTGAACCTAATTTAGAATAGACAAACACTTCAGAATCATAAGCAGTGAATAATTTACATTATAGGACTTTCACGACGAGGTTAAAGCTTAAAAACGTTAGGATAGTACTTGTAGGGTCATTCAACTGCAAAATATCCCATTACGGCGATGTAATTATGCTTGATTTTTTCAGTCCTCCACGTACAACTTTGCAATTTAAACATTAATTATTGGCACTTTAATTTTTTTAGTACCTAAAAAACCAGACGCAACCGTTGAAAGAACATATGCTTCATTAATATTTTCTTTATTATTTTCAGCACTACAAAAAAATGTTTTACAATAATCTGAAAGTTCCTATTCTTAACACAGTCTATCAATCTGCAATAAGAGCTATTAGCAACTGTATTTACTTATAGAAACTTAATCGTTTGTAAATAAACATAAGTTCAATTTCTGAAATTCAGGTCTGACTACTTTCTATTAAAAACGACAAACGACATTACATGAAAAGGAAAAAATAAGGAAAAAATAAATGACGACACAGAAAAAAACTGGCAGATCAATAGACAAGAAATACAATCTAAAGTTTCTTAACACAGAATCAGTAAAATTCGTATATAAACTAAAATTGTCCATAAAACTATCGAACGAAAGACAAGCTGATTACAAAAAAAAAGAAACTTATATAACACATGGTTGACAACAAATGACCATACCAAATAAAACGTAGTGAAGTAAACCAAGAAATACAAAAAGCAAAAACCGACGAGTGGGAAAAAGAATGCGACAGAGTAGAACAATATATCATCATCATCATCATTGACAGCCTTTCTGTCCCACTGCTGGGCATCGGCCTCTTCTCTGCCACGTGTTTCTCCTCGGCGCTAAGATAGAAACAATGTACAGGAGACACGAAAACAGAGGATGCCTGGAACATCAAGGAAAACCTGAAAAAGGACTAGAAAATCAGGTATACAAACATGATAAATATAGACCAATGGCAAAAATTATTTGCCAAGATATTAAAAGAAGACAGGGTAGAATATCAACAACAAAAACCGAGGGACCCAGTTGCTGAAAGAACGATAGAAGAGGTAGAACAAGCTATAAAGGAAATGAAAAATGGATAATCTACCGGCCAAGAGGTATTCCTGCTGAACTCATTAACCATGTCCCCACATGACACTTACATATTTAATAGAAGTCTTGACGAACTACCCCAAGACTGGAAGGTAACATACACCAATACACAAAAATGGATCGCGAAACAGCTGCGAGAACTACGGAGGATTAGACTGTAGGGAACAGTAGGAAGACTATATGGACATGTAATAAGAAAAAGAGTAGAACTAGAAATAACAATAGAAGAAGAACAGAGTGGGTAAATCTAGAAACATATTTAATATTAGTCTTACAAAAAACCTTTAAAACTATTCCGGTCTAGAAGCTCTTTAAAATTCTTTGAAAAACAATATTAACAGTCACTACGCATATGCAATTAAAAAAATATATAAAGGCCAAGCATACGAAGCAAACGGATTGAAGATCCACTACAAAAAAACAAAATATCTGGTCAGCGGAGGAGAACCAAGAGATACAGGGAAAAAACAATTCAAAAATGCGAAGAATATAAATACTTATGAAGCGCAATATTGTCTAAACCCAATTTAAAGAAAGCAATAATAAATAGGGTAGGACAAACTAAGCAGGCAACACAAAAGTTAAACTCTTTACTGTGGTCTAAGAGTATAAGAAAAGCTACAAAAGTACGAATATATAATACTGTAGTACAAAGTATATTACTATTTGACTCCCGAGATATGGGAAACAACTAAAATTGAACAAGAAAAAATAAACGCGGCAGGAATGAACTTCCTACGAAGAATACATCAGAAATACAGATATTAGAATTAGCGTGGGAAAATGAACAACAACAGTCGACGAAATTGAAAGAAGACGGCTTATATGATATGGACATGTCAAACGAATGAACCAAGAAATATGGCCATACAAAATATAAAACTGGAACCCGCGAAAAAGACGAGAAAGAGGTAGACCACCACATACATGGATCAAACAAGTACAAGTAGATAGAATGGCTATGAACCTTGAAGACGACGACTGGAGAAACAAGGATTGCGATTGGCATGAGAGACACGGCCGAGGCTCTAACTTATACTTGCTAAATAAATATCAATTAATGACAATTTAATAATGCTTAAAGCTTAAATTTGTTGTTTTCTTCTATATTTTGCATTAAGTATTTTCCTAGATTGTCCCACAGTTACAGGCAAGACCTATGTACAATGTAGCCTAACATACAATTTAGGTTCAGAACACGTATAAGTGTATTGATTATATTACGTGGTTAATCTTCCAGTCCATTCCAAATATTGCCTGTAAAACGGAGCTACTGAAAAATAATCTTAAATAATTATTCGTATTTTACACAACCATTCAGTCTAGAAAATTGTCACTAGAAAAAAATAATAGCGAGTAGCTAAAGAATGTATTATGTATTGTAACTCCCCGTGCTTTTGTAATTTATAAGTTGAAAACTAAATTAAATTCAGAATATAACAGTGTTTTACTTTTATTTTTGCTTTAAAATTAAACAATACCAAAATATTATTTAATTCAGTTCGCAGTGAAACTGGTCACCAAAATTACTAGATCTTACAACATTATATTTTCTTGTGTGGGTTTTTTTTTTACTACACAAAACTGAACAGATAATAAACAAGATAACAGCGAACAGGAAAATCAAAATCAAACTAAAATACACAAACCTCCCCCGATTTTTGTACACGGAGTTATTAATTACCAGCAAATGATAGAAAGTATAAAACATATTATGGAACAAGAACAATACACCACAAAAACTATGGCGGACAACGTGGTCAAGATCAATGTACAAAACCCGGATGTGTACAGAAAACTTGTCAAGCATTTAAAGGAAAACAATGTCATACATCATACATACCAAATCAAACAGGAACGTGCGTATAGAGTGGTCTTGCGACACATACATCCCTCTACTCCAACAGCAAGCATAATAGCTGAACTAGCTAAACATAATCATAAGGTCAGAAATATCATTAACATAAAACACAGACAAACCAAAGAAGCCTTACCATTATTTTTCGTAGACTTAGATCCATCTGATAATAATAAAGACATCTATAATATTAAATATTTACAAAATTTAAAAATTTCAGTTGAACCACCTCGAAAAAACACGAACTTGGTACAGTGCACAAGATGTCAAAATTATAACCATACCAAAACATACTGTAACCGACCGTTTGCCTGTGTTAAATGTGGGGCATCTCACAACTCTAAAACGTGCAATAAAACAAGAGACACTCCCGCAACTTGCGCACTATGCAATGGACCTCATCCTGCAAACTATAAGGGCTGCCAAATCTACCGCGAGTTACAAAACAAGATTCAACAAAATGTACAACCGCAACGAAAAGCACCTGCCTCTTTTAAACCAGCATTACACAATTTTCCCCCTTTACCAGTGAAGAAATACTGGAATTCACCAACGCCCAACCACGAACAAGCTTCTACAAACAAACCCCAATCACCCCAAGACCTAAGCCTTACACAATTTCTAGATGAGTTCAAGGGAATGTTCAACCAGTTAATACAACAGAACGGCATGATATTGAACATGCTTACAACAGTCGTTAGCAAATTAATTAAATAATGGCTAAATTCCTAAGAATAGCACTCTGGAACGCCAACGGCCTCCAACCCAAAAAACAGGAAGTTGAAGTCTTCCTTAGCCTTAATAACATCGACATCCTACTTATATCTGAAACCCACTTTACCACACAAACCCATATAAAAATACCGCATTATCTCGTATACCACACAGAACACCCTGATGGTACAGC
>JABXWE010035665.1:0-12586 GCA_014611495.1 Limonius californicus
GCTAAAATTGTATTCAGACTGAACAACTCTGCAGGGAAGAAAATTCTGATTAATTAATATAGGTACCTTGAAATAGATAATTATTAACAGTTATTATGAACTCATCAAAGATAGTACATATGATTTTCTGCATTACTTATTACATAAAATCTGTAAATAATAGGAAAAACAAGTGATAGCCTAATAATAAAATTATTTTAAAAACATGAAGTGCAGAAAAGAATTGCTGCCCTTTTTTTATGATTTTACTAATGCTTATATCCGCATTTTTTTAGTTATACAGTTTTAAAGGCTGACTAATACCGTAGACTAATAAATTAGTAAACGCTAATACGTATTTAGCTGTTTAATAATTATAATTAGGGAGTTAGTGATTCTGACAATTACATTTGTTAAAACCGTTTTCAGATCGGATAGCACTGCGGGGGAAGAAAATTTTAATAAATCTACAATATAACGTTGAATAACCTATTTACCATTATTAAGATAACCTGTAAAGGTTTAAAAAATCAAACATAATTTTCTGCATTGTATACAAATCTGTACGCAAATATTTCATTTTTCAAACCACAGGAAACCCAAAGGATACCTATCAACAAAATTATTTTAAAAATAAGAAGGAAAGAAAAGGAAGGCCGGTTCTTTTGAGTGATTTTACTAATCCTTCTATTTGAATTTTGTAACGTCATACACTTTTGAAGATACTGGATGATGTATGGCTAGTTGCATATTCAAAAAAATCCAAGGGCAGGTTGAGAAATTTTTCGTTACTCCTTATACGCCTTAATGACCAGAGCGCGGAAAAATATGCATTTGCATTTAATTTAGCTTACATGCAGGGCAATGATTTTCGACATGTATACGATTAGGTCCCAGGAAATCCATTTTTGAAAGTTTTACTTCGCATGTATTTCCATATTTCAATGATGTAGTGCATCTTTGCATATATGTGCATATTTAATTGTTTTAAGACATACATAATGCATATAATTAAAATTTTTACTAAAATATAGTCAAAAATTTTAAGTTCTGGGGTATTGAATTTTTTTCTGGAAATTTCGTAATACCCTCTCAACCTTTATTTTACGATTCTTGTTCTAGAAAATAGCAGCTTATTGAAGGGATTTTCCAAAGTGGCACATTTTAACAATTCTCCAGGTAGCTAACTATCTTTTACCCTTTCATCTTTCGTTTTATGACTACGGAGATAACAATTATTACCTATGCATACAATTTACAAAAACCAGTAGAATGTTGTTCACTTGCTTTCTTTTATTATTCAATTGTTGTAAATTAGTGAACAGTTTAACAGAGTTATTTGGTCTTCTGTGCATTTGTTTAAAGCTGTTTGTGGTACATTAAAAATGCTTAAAATTGGAAAATCTACTGCTGATCACTGTCGATTGTGGATAAAGAAGACAATGAACTAGAAACGGACAGAAAAATTATTTTTTGTCGAGATGTTCTAAGAAGGTAAAGTTTTTTCCTGCAGTAAACTTTATTGAATTTGTTGTCGTCTAACTATACTGTTTTGTTATTTTTATCAAAATTCTGAATTTCGTTCGTTACCCTAATTATTCTCTGACATTAAAAATGTCTGTTTCTATTTGGCAGATACCATGCTCAAAGAAGTACCAAGTGGATTAGCATGTATCTACAGCACTTCACAAGGAAAACATTAAACGGGCTTCCTCCAAAACACAACGGTTAATTACTACTTCGTTTGCTACTGGAACATCAGATTTTGATAACTTCAATGCTGATTTGTGTTACGCTTTAGTGGCTTCTAATATTCCATTAAAAAAGTTGGATAGTTTACCCTTTAAACAATTTTTGTCGAAATACTGTGACAAACATATTCCTAGCCAATCTATATCACGTAAGAAATATGTTGATATTCTTCATGAAAAGATTATGAACGAAATCAAAACTAAAATAGCAGGCAATATGTTTTGGATAGCCGTTGATGAAACTACAGACGCCAAGGGACGTTATGTGACAAATTTAATTATTGGAATATTAGAAGATACTGTTCCAGAACCGTTTTTGCACAGTGTTAAACAATCAGATAAAACAAATAATTTAACAATAGCCAGGTTGGTAAACGACAGCTTGCCAAATTTGTTTCTACCGGAACAGATACCTACCGAAAATGTACTTTTAATGTTATCCGATGCTGCGTCGTATATGGTGAAGGCGGATAACTCTTCAAAAATATTTTTTCCAAATTTAATCTACTTGACCTGCTTAGCTCATGATATTAACAGGGTAGGGCAAACTATTCGCGAACACTATAAAACTGTAAATAGCCTGATATCAAATATGAAAAAAATTTTATTAAAGCACCGTTAAGGGTTGAAAGATACAAAGAACATTTTCCAAATCTTCCATTGCCCCCAGAGCCTGTTATTCAAATGGGGTACGCAGTCATGTTTTATGCAGAACATTTTCAAGATCTTAAAAAGTTTATAACAAATTTTGAAGCAGATTGTGCTGCGATGAACGAATGTAAAAAACTATTTTTGGACAAACAACTTGCCGTCCAGTGGTGTTTATTAGAGGCCACTTTTCATGTTTTGTTCCGGTAATAAAAAATTTAAGTTTGCCTTTAACGGAATCCCTACATATGGTAGAAGAATTGCAAGAAAAATGTAAAGCAAGCAGTACCCTCTGAAACCGGTAAAATCATAACACAAAAATTTTCTTCTGTTCTAAAAAACAATCCCGGTTACGAACAAATCAAACACATATATGAAGTTCTTAATGGATCTAAAATTTCGAATGAAGCTGTAAATATTGATCCATTGCTTGTAAGCAAATTGAAATACTCGCCAATTACATCATGTGATGTTGAGCGCTCATTTTCTGCTTATAAAAATATATTAAGCGATAGGCGCCAATCATTCTTAATGGAGAATATGGAAAAATATTTAATTGTTTATTGTTTCAGTCGATAATTAAAATGTAATTTAAATAATGTTTTTTTGCGTTTTTAACTTATCTGTAGTTTATAAACCTATTCTATACTGCTATTTATTTAGGAAATAAACTATTAATGTTTAAACGTCTCTTTTTTTATATCTATATTTTTTAGGAGTGTTAATTTTTTAATATGCAATTTGTGTATATTGCATATATTTCATTTAAACTGCATATTAAGCGAATATTTAAGCCATTTTATTGTGCATCCGCGCCCTAATGTCCACGCGCCCTAGCGGTCGGCGCCCTAACGGCCGGCGCCTTAACGGTCGGCGCCCTAATGTCCACGCGCCCTAACGGTCCGCGCCCTAACGTCCACGCGTCCTAACGGCGGCGCCCTAACGGCCGCGCCCTAACGACCGCGCCCTAATGTCCGGCTCCGATATGAGTAAATACTACAAGCAATAAATAAATACCAGAAATTATGAAATGTAAAAGATCTGTGAAGGATCTAGATACTTTGTAATGATCTGGGATTTTATCTGGATATATTTTTAGTTGTGAATCTTAAGTTTGGATCTGAATCAGATTTATTAAGCGTATCTAACTCTGCATCTACGTGTCTAATTAGTAGGAAAGCTATTTATAATCTGCATCAATTATCGACACATCTTTATTTCTACCGTTAAAGACATTTATCTATAAAATACGGTTCTCTTCTTGAAGTCTGCTGCTGCATAGTTAAAGGCAACGAAAGCGAATTAATAGAAACTTTACGTGTTTGAAGTCCTAAAATTTTTAAAACTGTGTCAAAATTTGGATAAAATGTGTGATTCAATACCCAAACCCGTAATTGTTTTTCAGGTTAACACTCTTTTTTCGTATAAATTTGATAATTGCTTCGAACTTGGTTGTAATTTCTACATGAACAATGCAATTACTAGTTATGTTTATATAATTTTAGAGGAAAGATTAATATAATATAGTTTTTCGAGCATATCTCCATAACCAGTTAGCCATGGATGGAAAACCAATGAAATGGTTAGTATGTACCTAAAGTCCATTTAAATCTAATTTTTATGTCGTATTGAAATGTTAATTCACCATATAAATAGAGCTATCGCGCGAATGCATTTTAGGGTCTCTGAATTTGGTCAGTAGCTGCAAAACAGCAGCTCAGAAAAAACAAGCAAAATGCTCAAAGCAAACATTCCTAGCGCACAAAAGCTTTAATTCTACGGAATGAACCATTTCATGGACTGATGTTATTGTCATAAACGTGCCTTTCTACTATAAAACCGCTTAGTTTTGGAATTAGAGGGTTTAGACCCTGTGAAAACTATTGCTTTCCGCTAAGAAAAGACGTCACTATTTGCTATAGGGCTACAGGCAAATGAAAATCGAAAAGCAGCCGTGGGCTAGAAGTCAGTGCGCTAGACTTCAAGTCAACTGGAAGTTTTTGCACTTCCCATGACTTGGAGCTCACGTAAGTCTTCTGGGGTGTGGTATTTTAAAACGCACAATATAGCCATACGCTAGAAAATCGCTAGGTCCCGTAAGAGACAAAACACTAAGAACAAGAAATGATAATCAGAACTGCACTACAAAGTACTGACTGATGGTGCTATTTACTAATTAATCCAATGTTAGCGTTAAGAGTCGTGCTGACAATACCTATTAATAGATATTTCATACAGATGAGGTTTCACATTTTTTTATTTGTGGTGATGAAACAATGCTGCAGAATAAGTTGCTACTTAATGGAAAAACCTGTTAGCCAAAAAAAGTTTGTTTCGAAGAAGATCTTTGCTTTAGAAAGAAACTGATTAAATCGTGGATGACGATTAAACCAATCTACAAAATGGACTTGCTAGCGTGGTTGCTCAATGCTTTAAAGAACTTGCGGAAAATGATATAAAACTTAATCAAGCCAGTAGTTTACCGTGAGTTCAAAAAGTAATTACATAAGGGTTGGCAATGGAATAATAAAATAATGTCTAATACAAGCTTTAAAATTCATTAACTGTCATCACTGTTGTTACCATAAGTTTATATTGAAAATTCAATTAAGTTACATTTATAATGGTTTTTACAATAGAACACAAAACATTTATGATTGAATCATATTTTCGAAATGGTGTTCGAGAGAATGGCTAATGGATTTACAGTGCGGTGCCATGTTTAGAGGAATTTCGGCAACAATTTCCAGATATTGCTGTCCTTGAAGGTGATTTTTACAGCGCACTTAGAAGATGTGTTGATGTATTCCGAGCATTACTCATAGAGAATGAGCTGGAAGGCCAAGAGTTCGTACTCAAAATGCAGTTGATAATGTTCGTCAAAGTTTGAACGAGCAACCCACTACTTGCCATGCTATTGTCAAAAAAGATTTAATGCTGTTCCCATGCAAAATTCTTGCTTTACATGAGTTGCTGTCAGCAGATCACAATAACAGAATTTTGTATTGCCAGTGGTTCCAATAAAATTTAATGAACAACGACGAATTGCTAAATTTAACGTCTTTTTCTGACAAGGGCTGGTTCACCCTTTCGGGGTATATAAACTCCCAAAATATGAGGTTATGAAGTGCTGCAAATCCGGATACTTTTCGCGAATCTCCCCTTCACCCGTTGCAAGTTGGTGTTTGGATTGTTGTGTCTCGAAGACGTATAATCGGACCCATATTTTTCCACGATACTATTGCTGCTTAGAGATACCGGAATATTGTAGGTGAATTTATTAATCAGCTTCATGAGGATGAGTTCCAGCAACGCTACTTCCAACAGGATGGCGCCACGGCCCACACCGCTCAAGAGACCCTCGATTATCTTCGTGAATTTTTCGACGGTCGAATAATTAGTTTACGTTCAAATCCAGAATTTCCACCTAGATCACCAGGCTTGACTATTTTAGATTACTTTAATTCCCTTATCTGAAAAATAATGTATACGAGACCCCTATTAACAATATCGAGGAACTGCAAAACAGAATTGCGGAACAGTGTGCCAATATAACTCCTCAAATTCTTAGAAATGCTTTTAATAGTGTGAAAAGACGAGTAAATTTGTGTCTGCAGCAAAACGGTGGTCATTTTGAACAACTTCTTTAGTTTTTTATGTTTATTTTTCTGTACCTGTGAAATTAAAAAATTATAATTTTCAATTTTAATGATTACCTACTTGTTATGATTTGTTTAATAGTGTAGTAATTCCGTTGTTACTGTTATCGTCTAAATTGAAATAATAGAACTTATTTGTTCAAAAATTGATATATTTACATTTACCATGCAACTTAAGAGCGTTCGATCGGTATAAGTTACACTGATGCTATACAGAGGTTACGTTTTTGCTAGTTTCATCGCTAAAAAAAAAGATTTCGTAATGAGGTTTCCGCTGTTTTATTAAGAAACCTACCTTCAATGCTGATGATCGATTAGATTTTTTTGAAAATTGTTGTTTATAAAGATAATTGGAATGCGACGACTGCATACAGTGGTTTAGTTAATATAACTTTATGCTCTTAATATAAAATATATCACTATGGGGTTTTCACTGTTGTACTCAGAAAACACTGCTGGTTAGGTACTGGCGCTTACGCTAGATGGCGCTAAAGAGGCTGTGCCTAAACACAATTGGTATATAAAGCTTGCATTAGACATTATTTTATTATTGCATGGCCAACCGCTATGTAATTACTTTTTGAACTCACGGTATGTCCCTTTGTAGTCATTTATTTTACTCAAGAAAGTTTGCTGTTATTGCGGGTCATTGACTTACACATAAGAGGAAGAAGAAGTTTGTTGATGAAATACAAGGGTAAGTCTTAAGTACAGTATACACATTTGGGAGACATCTTTCTGCTTTTGTGGGCTAAAATCTTGAAAAGACATGCAAAAGAAAATATTTTCTACTCTTAACCTTCAAAGGCCTAACATAATTTTCTTACGTGCAAGCCAACGTGGGGTGCAGATGCACCCCAACCGTAAAATCCCTGAAAACAGCACTAAAAAAATAAATAACGGCAAATATCTTTGCTTATATTGTTTATTGGAGAAGTGTTTAGCCGAAAGGGTGGAAAATATTTAAAGCAAAATGCAATTTTATTAACAAAAACAGTAAAATTTGCACTATAACGTGTCGGACTAGGGCGACACTTTATAATATTCGACAGTAATCTTCGAGACTTCCGTATTGGGAATTTTGACCAAACATTACCATCTTTGCTGGTATATGAATGTAATAAACCTTCTTTACTTTTATCATGGAGTTAGTTATCATCATCTACTTCAGAATCGTTGTCATTACTACACAAATCTTCAATAACATCTTCATCCCCATCGCTTGCTGCTTCCTGTAACAAGCAGTTGAATTCTGGATCATCAGCATAATTTTCCAGATACCATTGTAGTTCGTCATCGGTGAACTTAGCAGAATTACGCGGATTCATTTTTCTAGGCACAAAAATATTTGATGCACATACTCGCAAGCAGCACAAATTGAAATGACAACTTTCGCTGGGCTGCTAACGTTTATACTAAAGTAAAATAAACAAGATTTAACTTACAAAGCGAAACAGGCGTTAGCGCAGTGAAAGATTATGCAGGAAGATACAGGAAAAGACCTGCAGAAACTTCCTGCAACAAAAACTTTACCGCAACATACAAGACTGAGGTGCAAATACAGCCCAAGCTAGAAAAACAATTTTAACAAGATTGTTACCAAAAATTAGATATTGTAATTAATGTACACAGGTAATAAAATGTCTTAAAAACAATAAATAAAATTTTCAGTATAATCATAACTATATTTTCAATTTTACAGTAAAAAAAGACATGTGGGGTGCGTTTGCACCCCAGTCAGGCCTTTGAAGGTTACTATTTCCTCATGCTGAGTAGGTAGACTGTTTTTGGTGCGGATACACTTATTAATTTACATAATGAAAAGGAAAAGGAAATTATACACACACAGAATGTAGACGAATCATGGGAAACCATAAAAATAATAGTTATAGGTGCTGCAGATAAAATGATATCTAAAGATGTAAAAAGAAAGAAAAACAATGGATGACAGAAGATTGAAGGAAAACGCCAAAGGGACAGAAGGAAACTATCGAATAACAGAATCAATTGAATCTTTGATTCATGCATTTGTGTACCTATATTTCAAAGGAAGAACTAGAGAAGTTGGTAAATACTATTTCAAGAAGATCCCAGTTGGTCATTATATTGGATATAGACAATCAATAGTGAAAATATTTGAAAGAAGTGCGTTCGAATTTTAATTGTTTCTATGTTTTCCAGTGATGTCAATCGAAGAAGAAACTATTTTTTTTTAAATATAGTAGAAGATTATAGTACCTTCAACGATATATCATCATTGTCATCTTTCGTAGAACAGCTAGCATTCCTTATATATATTTTGAATACAAACCCTTTCTATTCTCTATTCTCTACAGTCTTGAAGGACATACTCATATACTCATATCGCCGTAAGTGGAAGGATTTTGGTTATGTTAGTAATGCTTCATCTTTTGCCAACAATACTTGTAAAAGCGATTTCAACGATACCTTATGAGAGCCTTATGTTGTAAAATTGTAGTTCTTCACAAATACGTACTAGTTTGCAATCAACCTCTTGTAGCAGAAATGGTTTGTGCTATTATTTCGGTTATTATTCTAGTTTTAAATAGTCTTATTTGAAATTAAAAAATGTATATGGAGTAAGTCTCATAATAGAGCGGATATCGGATGAAGTTGAAGCCCAGTTCAATTTCTAGACGTATAAACCGTAAGAGTAAAAAGTCTCGTTACGCTCGTTATCCGAGAGCTGCATTTAAATGAGTCGGCATCCCAATCCTGCCTGCTGCCTGATCCTATTTAAACGGCAGAAGATTGAAATCATCCGCATCGCTAGCAGCATTTTCTAACTTCTGTCCGTTGCCTGTGGTTGCTGCTGATCCCTGCCTTTCTGTTTTCCTTCCTCCCTATAAAATAAATTACACCAAATGGTTAGTCTTACTTATTACCCTGCGGTACGTTTTCGCAACAGCAACAAGGTTGCCTTCTGCCTGTCATTCCCTGCCCCTCCGTATCCAATAATAATTTCGGCTGTATGGGTGAAAATATTGCCTCTTTAATTTTGGTGCCGGTTACTAATTAAAAGTTTTGAATTTCATTTTAAACTTATAAAATGTACGAGAATGTTTCAAACGCAGGATATGTATATTTTGTTGGGTGAAATTTAAGTTTAACAAAATATAGGCCTGATGTGGAAATGATTTGCAAATTGTGTTAAAATTATAATAGTAATTATCAGAGAACAATGAGCAACAGGGGGGAAAGTAAAACGTTTTCGAAGTAAAAATGGAAAAAATACTGAAAATGAAGAATTACAATAAGAATCATGTGTTACGATTTGTTTCTTTTATACAATGTTTGAATTCGTTATATACAGATATATGTATTTCGTTGTTTTACCTAGTTATTAAGGAATATATTAAATAGTTGTTGCTGTGATAAGTGTTTTTAATTCGTTTCTAAAATTCTTGTTCACTAACGTTTAGGATAGGAAAAATAAGCCGACAGCGCCCTTCACAATATGCAGTAATGCTTATAAAATTTTCAACTTCTCCTATAGCGAGTGTGTACCAATTTGCAGCTTGATCCGCTATTTTGTTGCTGAAATATACCCAATGTTAAAAATATTTTTTTTCTTCTTCAAGGTGCCATAACTTCATAAGGTACCACTTTTGCACTAGGGTACGAGGGGAATTCAAATACTTATCTACCTATCCATGAAAACAATAGCTGAGCGGCCTATGTTATTAATGCTATATTTTCACAAGTTTTTGACAGTTCTATAAACAATTTTGTTCAGACCTGCACACACATTTTAAAATATTATGAATCTTGTAAAACTTGAATTCTTGCTAAAGAAGGGAACGGACCAAAAACTATTTATGACAGGATGACGGCGATCTGCGAAGAAGAAGCTCCGTCTTATTATAAGATTAAATTTTGTGTAAACAATTTCGTTGAGGGCGGGTATCCGCTGAAGATGACTCAAAATCGAACAGACCTGTAGATGCGGCTAATGAACAAATGTGCCAGAAAGTTGAGGCTATGATGTTGGAGGATCTACGTTTGAAAGTTGGAATTTCCAAGGGAAGCGGCATGACAATTTTACACAATAAATTAGGTTTGAGTAAGATGTCAGCACGTTCGATTCCTGATTCTGGTACAAAATTTACATAGCCAACAAATTTTTTGACAAACGTTTTTGTCCACTTCAGGGAAGAATTTAAAGTTTTTATTAAGAATGGTGACTGGTGATGAAACGCGGTTTAATTACAGGGATTCTGAGATGCAACAAGAATCCTTGCAATGGGCCCATAAGGCTTCTCTACCTTCCAAGAGACCCGAACCCAAACATCTGCTGGGAAGTTAATTGCCACAATTTTCTGGGACACGAAGGGAATATTGTTTATCGAATATATGCCAGGAAGGACTACATTTACTGGAGAAACGTATGCCAAATTTTTGCATATAAAGAATTGATACAGAATTTCGATGACTACTTCCCTACTGAGAGGAAAAAAATTTTTTCTGAAGGTATGCCCCAACTCCAGCTGTCGTAAGTGTTTAATATAGGTGGATGTTATGTTGACAAATAACATTATTAACATTTTTCAGGAAGCTGTAGTTAAGCTGTGTTCCTTTACTATCAGGGCACCCTACATATATAACATATTGGGCAGTTTTTTAGCCGATCCTTGCTTTCTAAACTCCATTTTCTCTTACCTGGCTAATTGTTGCTTTCTAAACTTTGAACTTCCATTACCTCTAGGACACCTTCTCATCCTTGTTTGTGGAATTTAGTTTAACAGCCGCTAAGACTTTCTGGAGTCTACCATTTCTTCCATGTGATCAAACCACCATTATCTTTTTTTCGACCAATGTTTATGCTGTCGCCGTCAATTTGAATTTTAAATCGAATTTCTTCATTTGGTATCCATTAATGTTGGAAGAAATAGCAACTTATACACCAAAACTTCGTCTCTAACGCGCAGAGCGTCTTATATGTGACACTTCTTTCTATTGTAGTTTTGTATATAGTTCTTCTTATTTGCGAAGTAATATCATAATATTCAAAAAACCAAAAAAAGTTCCAAAAACACCTGACAGCTGCCGAGTTATGGCCTTACCAATTACTATGTCAAAACTACTAGAAAATATATTACACAGCCGAATTACTAAACATCTTAACGACCGAAACGTTATACCACCATTTCAACATGGATTCAGAAAGCACCATGCAACCAACCACCAGATAATCAGAATTACGCAAAAGATAGGAGAGGGTTTTGAACATAAACTGTTTATTACAATAGTAGTCCTTGATATTACTAAAGCATTTGACAGTGTATGGATTAACGGACTCTTACGAAACTAGTAAACATTAAATTACCGCAATATCTTATCAAAATTACGTTATCATTCCTAACACACCATCGTTTCGCAGTCAGAATTAATAATAAACTCTCAACACAAAGAGAAATTAAAGCAGGTGTTCCACAAAAATCCCTTCTCGGACCCGTATTGTATAATATATTCCCTAGCGATATCAAAGAACCAATAAGCTCCAATTTAGCTATGTATGTCGACGACACGGCGATCATAACTCAGCATGATCAACTTGAACAGCTGATCAGTGCTCTTCAACGTGGTATTGACGAGATGAAACAATGGTGCAAAAAATGATGTTTGAACATAAATTCCAGTAAAACCGAAGCTAAAATATTATCATTAAGCAGATACACGAACTCTACAAAACTAGAAGTAGCCAAGCACCTGGATGAAAAACTCAAGTGAGGACACCATATTAATAATAAGTTAAATGAAGCATATGCTCGATTAAGCTTGCTATATCCGATAATCAATCGGCCTTAAAAATTGAGTGCAATGTCTTGCTTTTCTATACACAGCATTATTAAGACCTATCACAACGGTTCTCCAGTTTGGGATGCGGTATCTAAATCTGAAATAAATAAACTTCAAGTGTTCCAAAATAAAGTCACTCGCATAGCAGTTAACACCGAATGGTTTTGCCGTAATAAACAGATCCATGCTCAACTCAATTTTTACCGCAGGGCAGCGTCCTAGGCCCACTGCTGTACCTACTCTACACGGCGGATCTACCCACAACAAGATTAACGACAATAGCGCCATACACTGATGATACAGCCATCTTATCATCTCATCAAGATCCCACAATAGCATCACACAATCTGCCAACTCACATCAGAACAGTGCAAAACTGGTTTAGGAAATGGCGCATCAAAGCCAACGAAACAAAATCTGCCCATGTCACCTTCATGCTGAGGCGAGAAACCTGCCCTCCAGTTACGCTAAATGGTCAGCAGATTCTACAACAAGATACAGTTAAATACCTGGATATGCACCTGGATCGTCGACTCACTTGAAAACAGCACGTTTGGGCTAAAAGAAAGCAGTATAAGATGCAGCAAAATGTATTGGTTGCTAGGCGGAAAATCTCAATTATCAATAGACAACAAAATTCTTCTTTATAAAGCAATTTTAAGACCAGTGTGGACATACGAACTGCAGTTATGAGGTTCAGCAGCTAACACCACTATTGACATAATAAGA